>JAAEAF010008271.1:0-58240 GCA_011037195.1 Triatoma infestans | reverse complement strand
CAAAATTATAACATGAAACACAAACAAAAAAGGGAAGGGATTAGCTTAGTGGTAGCGCGCTGGACTAGCAACGCGGAGATCACGGGTTCGAATCCAGCCGTGCTACTCTTAGATTTTCTCTTCCTAGGAGCCCCTACAGCTCACTGTCCGGTGATGGACAGTGTTGCCTGTCACGGGAGAACACTGTCCGGAGGCCGGCAGTGCACTGAGAAGGCTCCGGGCGCAAATGACCTCAGATGGTGAGACGCCTTAAATTAAATTAAAAAAAAAAAATTACAAACAAAAAACCAAATACATAGGTGAGATTACAGTAGTAATGCTAAGTCTGTAATGAAAGGGTGTATGTTTTAATGCGAAATTTCTCAAAGATTCCAGAAACAGAGGCAAAACTGCTACTGGAATGGAGGGTTAAATTAGTTCAACAAGCTGAGGTGTTATGGCAGCGTAAAGCAAGAAATGAACATGGTTGGACCAGAAATTGGCCTAGTTTTCAAAAACTATAACAATAAACGTTTTTATAAAACATATTATTTTATTTTTTTCTTTTCTTGCACTTGAAATGAAATCAATTACTTTCTCTTTTATTTCTGAAATCACGTCAAATTTTCGATATCGAGTTTCACCGGAAATATCCGTTTTGAGATCCCCTTAGTCCAAAAAAGTGGTTTTTAGAAAAGGTCTGTGTGTTTGTATGTGAAAGCATAGCTGAAAAACAAAAAATCGTACAAACTTCAAACTGGTATTCCGTTTAGGTATCACAATGGGATCCGACAATAAGTTATCTGTCAAAATTCCTCAACCGGAAATACGACTTACTGAATTTTTTTTTTTACTTTTTTGCGATTTTCTAAAAAATGACTCTACCGATTGTCTTGAATATTGATATATCAACTATATATACAAAGAGCTACAACTTTTATTTGAAACATTTCTCCGGTAAAATTCATTTAAGAGTACTTTTGGGGAGGGGTGGGGTTACGATTTCTTCTTAAATGCTATTTCAGTTAATTACACAGTTCTATTAGCTAAATAATATTAATTAGAATTAAATATGTTGTTGAAATTTCGAGTCTGAAAAAAAAAAATCAGATGACCGGAAGAGCGTTTTTACTAGGAAATATTTTTCAGTTTTCTGTTATTTTCTTTAAAACGGCTCAAACTGTTTTCTTTAAACTTGGTATGTGAACTACACATATAAAGAGCTACACATTTTACTTGAAACATTTCTCTGGGTAGAGTTATTTAAGGTGGTTTGAGGGGTTATGTTTTTCTCTAAAATGCTGTCATAGTTGATTATAAAATTCTACCATCCAAACAAATTAGAAATAAATAGATGGCCAAAATTCCGAGTTTTAAGGAAATTAGTAAACCGAAGGCGCGTTTTTACTGAACAGGTTTTTTTTTCAATTTTTGCAATTTTCTCCATAAAAACACTGACGAATTTCATTAAAGTTCATGTAGGTACTAACTATAAAATTTTTCTATCACAATTTTGAAAACTCATATTAGAGAAAGTTGTGTGAGTGTGTCACATCAGATTTTTGTTGTTTTTTTTTTCATTTCGCTTAATTAAATTTAGGTGTAATTAGTTTTTGTAATTAACATGTAAAACTTAAAAAGAAAGCAAATATTATCATTATTATTATTATTATTAAATTTAAATTTTATGTAAATGTACATAATGTTATGCAATGAATTTGAGAAACCGGGAATTACACGACTCCAGAGTTAAATAACAAAAGAAGTACACTAAAATAAATTAATATAAATTTATATGGAAGCCATGCGGAAGAATAATAATAAAAATAAATTATAAGAGGAAAGCTATAATTACTAATCAATAATTATTTGTTTAACATAAACGATATGATCTTCAAGCAATTGGCAATATAGTAAGTACAATTAATTGTTTTATCTCTTTATAGTGTTAATGGTTAATGGTAAACTGCTTTGTGGTTATAATCATTACTTACACGTAGCTATATGATGCTTATAAAGGGGTTCATATATTGCATAAACTATAATTAAATGAAATAAGTCATTTACAATTACCTGATGATTACATTATGGAATTCTTTTGGTTTAATAAAATTGGTGATGTTTTTATTTGTTAATTTAATTTGTTGTTTACTAGGAAGTCTTAATTTATTGTCGCGCAAATAGTTTTATTATGGCAACAAGTTAAGATCAAATTAGCTTTCAGTATCAATCAAGGACTATTTTTCAAAAAAATTCATTAAATTTCTTTGATATTATGGGCATTTAACAAACCACAAAATAACTTTTTATTCGCAACCCATTTTTCAACCGGTTTTAAAACATCATCAGCCTCACTGGAGTGTATTTGAATTTTGTATATACAATAACTGTGTAATTATATAAACCATTTGTATCAAGTATCCACAAATCCACTCACAAATAGAGAACTGAGGGTTTAAATAAAGTAGAAAGAGGTTTAAATAAAATCGAAACCGGTTACAAATAAAAAGAAATTTTGTGGTTTGGATGAATGTCCTATCATCAAAGAAATGTAATTAACATCAGGTATATTATCCGTCGTAGCCTGCATATTGATTTTGTTCCTGAACGGTTTCGGATTTTCAACCAACGTCAAAGCAAAATCTGAAACCGGTCAGGAACAAAATCAATATGCATGCTACGACGGATAAAATACCTGATGTTATCCAGCATTGCGGACCCACCCACATTTTCCCAAAATGTTATCATTCGTCTGTCAAAAGAAAAATGGAATTTGGGATTTTATCCATCAATAAGGAATCTGTTCCCACATATTCAACGAAAAAAGAAATTCTTTAAAGTTGATGCCGGAAGTTGTTGGTAAAATATTCAGCAACTAATACTAATAAAATAGAATTTAAATCAAATTGGTTAACAAGTGATCAATCTGAGAGCATCTGGTAAATTTTATTGATGAGTGGGTCAGTTAATGTAGTGGTGTTTCAATTGTGAATAAACAATATTAGCTTACTAAGAACAATAGAAAACTTTTAACTGAATTCGGATTAACCACTTACTAAAAGTCATAATCTTTCTAAAACCAGGGTGAAAAGGAGGCGATCAGTTCCCAACAATGTGTATATAATTAAATAATAAAATAATAAATTGTTCATACTATAAATAAATTTAAAAAAATTAAAGAAATTATCAGCGATTATAATTTGTAAATTAGATCAAAATGGAGTAATTTATAATGGTTAAAGGGAGAAGATTCGGTTGGTCTCCTTAAAGTTAGTCTGGGTTAGTCTGGTAGGTGGATAAGTTTTAGCATGATTAGCGTGAGGTGTGCTGTTGTCAGGGTAATTATAGATGGTAAGTAGAAGTTACAGGACGGAGGGGGACGAACCACTAATTAGAGGTATTAATTAGATACTGGAGCAAAGTTCTCTCCCACTGTGTTTCCCAGCCTGGCTCTACTGAAATCTCACCCCATAGCAGACATGCTGAGTCTCAGGATGTAATTATGTACCATGTGATGATAGACAGCCGCACCACTACTGATAATCATCCACTATATCGGACTTACACTACTGTTACAATTTCAATAATAATAAGGCATTGCCTTACTAATATTTATTCACAATTTACAGCGCTTTAATAACAATTATATAATAATAAAAAGATATCATAATTTGCAGTTAATTTCAATTACTTTTCATGAACTGCATAAAAGATATACAGTTCATGAAAAAATCTGATGTAAAACACTCATATTTCCCTTATGGCAATTAATATTAATTAAAAAAAATGTATATGGAGGATAGAGTGATTGAGCCAAGGGTGATGATGTTTGTTGCGTATGAGTATGGATGGTAAGCATTGGCTGCATTTGCTTAAAGAGCAATAAGGTTTGTTAGAACTCTTGCTTGTATTAATGTGCATGATCTAGTGAGACCAGTTAGTATGGTTGATCATAGAAACTTGTTTATTCTTCACAATTGAACTGGCGACTCAGATTAAGTTCTCAGATTTCAGACTTTCTTACTAGTTTCTCCTACCCTCTTGTTCAAAGCTAGAGACAGCTTCTAAGAGAAAGATTGGCTATCCAAGTTCAACTCATTCACCAATACAATGCAGCAGGCGTAAATCGTAGTTAAAGTGCGCTTGAGAAGGCTGGCTGTGGCTGAAATTAAAATTATTGAGCCCAGATTTTGTATGGAGATTTGCTGGCATGATTCCTTTACACAGGTATATTTGAAGTGTTTATTAAATCAATGAAAATGTTCTCGACCAGTCAATGTTGCAATATGTCTATAGATTTTCGGGTATTGGTCAATGAAAAAATTTTTTAGTTAAAGGTAAACGTTTCGATTATATTTCATAATCTTCCTCAGTACCTGTATACAACAACAAAATCAACAAAAAATAAATATAAAAAAATTTTTTTACATGAAAATAAAAACTGAGAAATAGAAATACTAAGTGTGTTACGATAACCTACCAAAACTAAGATGTTTTCATCAAATGCTATTATTGCATTTTTATAATTATATAAATTATATTCTATTATTTTAATATTAAGTAATCTATTAAAAAATTAAAATTATAAAAGAACTAAAAAAAAATCAAACTCTGCTGACTAAAAATATTGCACAAAGGTTTTATTTTCATGTAAAAAATTTTTTTATATTAATTTTTGTTGATTTTGTTGTTGTATACAGGTACTGAGGAAGATTATGAAATATAATCGAAACGTTTACCTTTAACTAAAAAATTTTTTCATTGACCAATACCCGAAAATCTATAGACATATTGAAGTGTTTATGTTATAGTGCAGCACACAGCCACAAATAACATTGGAAATCCAACGTCATAGTTTCTTTAGACCCATATCAATTTTTCTAGAAAAGTGTGTGCTGTTGCCATTTTATCTTTAAAGCAAATCATTGTATCGAGAAAATCGCGAAAATTTGTAAAAAAAAAATAATGATAATCACTAAAATCGCATTTCCGGCTGATGGATTTTCACCAAAACCTTGATGATAATTTAACATCAAATTCGGGCTTCCTGCGATTTCTGTTTTCCTTAGATATTTTGTTTATATGCTCACAGACATACCTACACATATATACACACACACACACACACACACATCAATCGCTAAAAACTTTTTATTCGGTCTCAGAAAACCTCGAAATCTTATTTATTTTTTTTGAGGGTTCTGTACCGCGACCATTTTATATTTGATCTATTGTACCCCCTTCTGGTGCCCAAGATAAGCTAGCTCATCTATAGCACCCTCTCCAGGTTGAGCTCCCTAAGGAATCCCAAGATCCTGGAAGGTTCTAGGGTGGGTGTTTCCTCCTCCCCTATCTGGTAACAACCCAGACTACTGAATCTTCTTTGAATGACGGCATCACAGTCCGTGAGGAGATGTATCGGAGTTTCCTCCATTTCTTCACTGAATCTGCATGTGCCATCATCTTCTAGGCCAAGCTTCCTCAGGTGCCCCCTGAGTCTGCAATGCCTCGTAAGGAATCCCGTAAAAATCTGTATTACCTATGAAACCTCAATTTCGAAACTTTTTTACATGATCACAATGAAAAAAAAAAAAATGAATTGCCTGCAGAAAATCAAGTTGGTAAAGCATCAAAATCTCCTCCTATATTTCTTAAATACCTTGAATTGCAGAAGAAGTTAACTGAAGTTTTGGGACCAAATAGTTACAATTGTAAGCCAAGAACTGATGAGTTTAAAATTTCGCCATCAACAACTGAAAATTATAGAACATTGGGCCATTTTCTTCGAGAAAATGGAAATGAGTTTCATATTTATCTGCCAAGAGAAGACAAATCTTTCGGAGTAGTTCTATGACATCTTCATCCCTCTATTCCGCCCGCAGAAATAAAAAATGAACTTGAATACTTGGTTTTCGCTGTCAGGAATGTAGTAGCTAACATCATTCATTCTAGAACTACAACACCACTTCCGTTATTCTATGTGAAGCTAGCACCACATCCGAATAATGGAGAAATATTCAACGTCAGAACCTTATTATCAACCATAATAAATGTTGAAAAACCTTACAAGAAAAAAAGAAATCGTACAATGTACGCGATGTCAAAGTTTTGGTCATATTGTCTTATTGTAATCACCGCCCGTGCTTGTTAAATGCACTGATGTACATTTAACCGTGATTGTACCAGACCTCTAGATGTTACCTCCTAAGTGTGTACTCTGTGAAGGCCCATTCAGTACCCATTCAGCGAATTTCAAAGGCTGTGACATTCACTTGGCACTTACAAACAAGAAAAGTCATACAGCTTCTATCAAGAGGACCTCAAGCGAAGCCCGAACACTCAATAAGGCCTGAAGAATTCCCAGAACCAAGGAAGTCTGGAGCTACTCCTCACACAGAGACCTATCAACAATATTATCCTTCAGCAAGACCTACATATGCTAACATCACGAAGGCCACTACGGCAAAGACTTCCGTCTATATCCCTCCTCCTCCGTCTTCCACGGACATTACTTCTTTCCTGTCATCCTTTATCAGTGAACTCAAATCGCTCCTAACTCCAATCGTCACACTACCTACTACAGTAGTAGCGGAACTCCTTAACTCCTTCCTAGACTATCCCGATGACTCCTTTTCTTAGTCACTCCTTAAAAATTCTATTATGGAACGCTCACGGATTGAATACCCACTATAACGAACTAGATTTGTTCTTGCATGACAAACTTATTGACATAGCCCTAATTACTGAGACTCACTTCACCAACCGAAATAACTTTCACATAAGAGACTACATTACAGAACAGACCATCCTGATAGCACACCGCATGGCGGCACTGGAATACTAGTTCGCAGATCCCTGTCACATAATCTACTTCCTCCCTATTCGCTTGATTTCCTTCAGTCCACTAATATCACAGTAGCAACACAACTCTTTCATTTTAACATATCATCTGTATATTGTCCACCCAACAAGCCTATAACTAAACAACAATTTGAAACCTTTCTTAATTCTTTAGGCAACAAATTTCTCAGCGGTGGCTACTACAATGCTAAGCACCCTCAGTGGGGTTTCGAGTTTCAAATCCCAGAGGAAAAACACTACTTTCAACACTGTTACCCACCAACTATAGAGTAATATCTCCCACAAAACCCACATACTGGCCAACTTCTCTATCAAAGCAGCCTGATATCCTTGATATTTTTGTCACATCCATTTCTCATTCAATCTACACTAAAGTAAGTACTGTAAATGAATATCTCCTTTCTGATCACAGTCCTCTGCTTCTCGTACTCGATTCAAAACCTTTATTTAAGCCAAATTTGATTAACGGACTTATAGACTGAAACTTCTTTCAGACAAGTTTAGATAAACAGATAATTCTCAACATAACACTTAAAACTCCTAATGAAGTTGAAAGTGCTGTGCAGCAAATAACTTATAAGCTGTTTGTAAATCAACTCGACTATACAAACATACAACATTTGACAAAGACAAGCCTTATATTCCTCCGCATATAGCTTTACTTATTACAGAAAAACGAAATGCACGAAGAAATTGGCAGCAAACTAGATATCCATCGTATAAGAGAAAATACAATCAGTTAACAAGACGATTAAAACTTGCACTAAGGAAGCTGAGAAATGAGCAATTTTCAAAATACACAAACCAACTTACTACACGAGACAAGTCGCTTTGGACAGCAACGAAAAAAATACTATCATATAAATCTATTCCTTCCCACTTTGCAAAAATGACAGCACATGGGTTAGAACTGACGACGATAAGGTGCAACTCTTTGCTGCCCACCTCTCAGAAGATTCACTCCCCGTAACGAAATTCTCTCTAATTCCTTTATTAAAAAATAGAAAATAACCTGGACATTCCTTTACACTTAGCCCTCCCCCAAAAGCTTTTACTCCATCTGATGTTTCCTTCATAATAAAACAGCTCCCTACCAAAGTCCCTGGCTATGACCTTATGACATCCAACATCCTCCGACATTTACCAAAGAAGGCGATAATTTATCTCACATACTTATTCAATGCTGTACTACGCACGACCTATTTCCCATTACTGTGGAAATTCTCTATAGTTCGTATGATCTCCAAACCCAATAAACCCTCCGAAATACCTACATCCTATCGACCCATAAGTCTTCTTCCTGTAATAGGAAAAATCCCAGAAAAATTAATATTAAAAAGATTATATCCTATTCTTCAATCACATAACATCATTCCAGATCATCAATTCGGATTTAGAGCTACACACTCTGCTACTCAGCAGTGCCATCGTATTGTAGACGTCATCTCTTCATCTCTTGAGCAGAAGAAATATTGCGCGGCAGCCTTCTTGGATGTCGCGCAAGCATTCGATCGTGTCTGGCATCCGGGCTTGATGTGGAAACTGAGAGGTTTCCTACCACAAGCTTATTACTTAGTGCTAAAATCCTACCTGACTGACCGCTACTTCAGGGTCAGATATAGATCATCCTTTTCCAATTTCCTTCCTATATCTGCTGGTGTTCCCCAAGGAAGTGTACTTGGAACCATCCTTTACTCCATTTATACAGCTGATATCCAACTATGCCACATACCTCCACTCTCTACACATTCGCTGATGATACCGCCATTCTTGCTACACATAAAGATCCCGTAATAGCAACTCGTAATCTAAAGGCGCATCTGAATTCACTCCAAAAATGGTTCAACAAATGGGGAATCAAAATTAGTGCTGAAAAGAGCCAAACAATTTCCTTCACTCTCAGACGACTCACTTCTGCTCCAGTTTATTATGACAATGTCGCCTTACCCCCAGTACAAAAAGTTCGCTACTTAGGGCTATAATTGGACCACGCCTTACCTGGAATCCACATACCAGACTCAAACGACAGGCACTACTTCAACGTTACAAAATGCTGATGCGATTACTTGACAAACGATCTAACCTAACACTTACTAACAAACTTCTAATCTACAAAGTCATACTTAAACCTATTTGGGCTTACGGCGCTGAACTGTGGGGTTCAACTAAACGATCTAATTATAATCGTATCCAAACACTCCAATCTAAAATCCTCCGCAAAATCGTTTCAGCTCCTTTCTTTGTCTCCAATCATACAATCCACACAGACTTAAATATACGATACGTCCGTCAAGAAATCCTATTCCGTTACAACAAATTTCACAACAGTTTATCATCTCATGTCAATCCTCTCGTCCATGAATTTGTAATGATGATTGGTAATGTGAATTGGTAGTGCGTATTGATGATGTGTAAGTAGTAGCACGAGCGGTTTTGTATAAGGGCTTGTAAGTATGTTTGAGATAGAAGTAATAAGAAATAATTAAGAAATCTCACTGCCTTTATAATAGCTATATTCTCTAAGAGAAATTAAGTTACTTTAGATTATCACAATAATAAGCTTATAAATTAACTGGAATAAACTCTTATGTTATAACTCAAAACTAATGCGTCCGCCTTAATTTCTAGAACAAGTCTGTCTTGAAAAGAATCTTCTCTTTTGTCCGTTCAGTTCCTCCCCTGTGAGGAGAAGGGGGTAGTACAATGCCATAAAGGTTAATCAACTCTTCCATAACTGTTCTCTTATACCTGCGTGTATCCTTTTTGCGAGCGAGCTTGCATTTTTTCTTAATTTTGATTTTTTTTATAAATTAATATATTTCTATGTTTCTTGCATCCATCACAAATTTGTATCCCTAACTAACCCTATAAATTCAACAAGAAGACTAAAACGTCAGTGGCCTCGTGATCTACTTACTGAATAACTCGGAGTTTCACTACTGAGTGACCTTCTCCGCTCCTGTTTCTATGAATTGTCCACAATTAACAAATTTACTATTGTTAAGCTTATAACACGTGTAAATAATAATAATTTGGGGGGGAGGGGGAAAAATGCGTTATGCACATCTGGGATAATGTTCCCAGATATGTGGGACTCTCACCCACTAAAAAACCCAAACTCCTCCTTACAGGCATTGAAACCCACCCTGGGACTACTTATCGCATTACATCAGGGTGGTGCCTCGTATTAGGCCCTTTCAGGCTCCTTCTCCCTCGGTACTACTTTATGCCAACGGTTGTAGGCGTTTGTCTACCTCCTGTTTCTTCCGCCGCAGGACCATCTCGACGAAAGACGCTACCTTCACCCAATAGTCCGTGCAGGACAGCATGGTCTCCACGATGGACTCGGGTGTCAAACGGCCTAATTCCTGTTCCGGACCGTTTCTCTCAATGGCCCATCTTTCGCACTCGAAGAAAGTGTGGTGGGCGTCATCGAGAGCTGAATCCCCGAAAAGACATGGCGGATCACCCACCTTCCCCATCCTATAAAGATACGAGGTAAAATACCCATGTCCCTTAAGGAACTGGGTAAGGTAGTAGTTTACCTCGCCATGCCTTCTTTCCGCCCAATCAGTTGGGCTTGCAATCAGCTTCGCTTTCCACCTTCCTCGGCTATCCGTACGCCACCGTTCCTGCCAGGACCGAATGGTATAATTCCTGGCCATTGCTCTCGCCTCATTGCCACCGATTCTTTCCTCAGGTCATGTGCCATCTTCCGCTCCTGAGCCATCAGGTCGATTGGAGTCACTCCAGCCACACCAGAGCTGCCGGCTCCGAGACCGTCCGGTAAGAACAAGCGATTCTAAGAGCACCTCTTCTTTGTACCTATGCCATCTGCTTCCGGTATTTTTCTTGCTTAAGCGCGTCAGCCCAAACTTCGCACCCATACAAAAGTATAGCATTTGTGTATTATATTTGTGTAATAATAATAATAAAAAATAAAAAACCGCAATACTTCCTCTAATAGAGAAACAGATAATGTGTTATTAACGTAATATATATAGGATTTTATCCGGCGTAGCATGCAACATTATTAATGTTGTTCCGGACCGGTTTCGGATTCTTATCCACTATCAGAGTAAGGCTATCAAATTCACAGTAGACAGTTGACTACTTCAACTTTTTGTTTTTATTACACACTACACTTGTTGATTGTATCCTAAGACATCATCTTGTTGAACAACTCTAAACGTTTCTCTTATTATATTTATTTCAATATTGATTGTCAAAGTTTCTTCAATCTTGATATTTTAACAAAACTTTTAGTTGGTTATATTGTTACATATAACATATATATTGTTACATATAACATAGGTAGGTAATAGAGGATTATGCTTGTTACATTTTAGGGATATGACGTGTAATGTTTTATCTGAATGAGGCAGAGTTATTCGGAAGCACCGCTATCATGTAATCAGCAAAACTAACTGCATTCCTAATCTACAATAGATTAGGCCCATCTTACAGATTTCCTACAAACCCTCATTAATCAATCTTTCGGATAAATGATACAAATAAAATTGACACGTCTATATTAATGCAGTTGCCAAAGTTAAAAATAAATAAATAATAAATAAATAAAGCCAATTTCGAGAAAATTCCAAAAAATTCAGGAACTTTTTTTTTAAATTCATACTTTCTGTCAACCAATATTTAAAGGTTACAGAATTACAAATTGCACCGAAGTTTCTAATCAAACCGATACGTGTGCAGCACTTAATATGTAAATATCAGTAAAAATCATTAGAATCATTTTCCAGAAATCGTGAAAAACTAAAAAGAAAAAAAATTAAGATAGACGATTCAACCGAAACTTTTGTGATAACTAAACGGAATACCATGTATGAATTTCCTGTATTTTTCATTTTTGACATATTGTTATCGTTTTTCCAGATCCTTAAAACATGTATTTTTTTGTTTGTTTACAAATTCACAATTTGACCCTAACTTGCAACAGCAAGAGTAAAATAAATATGACGCAATGTCAAATTGTTTAAAATATGGAATTGTGCATTCTTAGAAATCTTATGCAATATTTGAACAGCAATCGGTTCAAGGATGTCCCTACCACTTCCAACATATTGGATATGCCGCCTTTTATGCGTAATTCCAATATTCTGGAACATTCAGGCATGATAATGATATTAAGTGCTATGTTTTGTATGGGCCAAATTAGGCCAAGTTAGGTTTTCATATGGCTGAACTTAGAAAGTCAATAATTTTTACTTTTAAAAAAAGAATTACGATGTGTAAAGACTTTTTTTCATTAAATAGAAAAATAACATTTGAATTCGGTAATATTGGAATTTCAAATTTTTTAAGTTATGCTGACACATGCAATTTCTAAAAAAATTCGAACTCAGGAAACCATTCCGGTGAAAATCGATGTAGAAAATTTGAAACTAGTGCATTACTTCCTCTTAGCAGCACTAAGAATAAAAAATGTGCAGTTACCCCCCCGCTACACACACACACACATACAGACACACACACACACACACACTTTAAAAAGACGGAGAACACAATTGGTCAGAAGAGTACTTTCAGCTACGGACCTATTTACATATTTTTTAAATAATCCTTTTTCTCTATAACTCTTTTGCAAAAGTAAAGACCAATTGCAATACTTGTATCTTCTACTCTCTTTTTATTGAGTTTCTTTCTCTTCTACCATTGCATGAAATGTCTGGCAAAACAACCCTTCAATTTATCCTCCTTGCAAGACTTCTTCAAATTTCTTTTGCGTTTCTTCGGTTCTTGCTGTTTGTGCGTGATTCTTATTGAAATTTTCTCATTCAGTACAATGATGTGTACCTAAGATTTTTCACCTTTTTACTGTCTTGTTATTCGACTTTTTTTAATGACTTTTAAGAAATGCAATCGATCGTTTTATAATGGATGAGTTAGGTGGAAAGAATTTGTCTGGTTGATGAAATAAGAAGACAGGGTTAACACAGGTTAACTGTGTATAATAATAATGATTAATGAGTGACACTGTCTCCCTGGACTTTACACTTGTAATGATACAGTATGGTAGAGTGGAAAATGGGTAAAGACACGTAGTGATTGGTTGTATGAACTCAGTAGTATGAACTGTATATCTCTGGACTGTCCGTCGCTATATATATATATGTTTCTCCCACTCCAGTCCGAGAGATAGGGTTGGGTTCGTTTCTCTTCTCTTTACTCTCTTTGGTTGCTGATCTCTCTTTGGTTGCTGTTACAGTTTAAATATGCAAAAAATATCGATTGTTTCTTTTGCGATCTTATGGGGACTTTCATTAAGTACTTCTTAAAAAACGCATCGTTTCCTGAGGTTAAAGGAAGTTCAAAATATTGATTCGGAATATTAGTAATGAGCGAGAATTTTGCAATGATTCAAACTTGGGTTTTTTTTTCTTGCTGATTGTGAAGACTTTGATTTACTTTGATTAAAATATGTTTAATGTTCTGATTGAAAAAAAAAAAAATCTGCCGTGAACCACCAGACTTTTCTAACACGAGTTTCTCTCACTGCAATTGATACATACATAGTTTTTGATTTAATTTTTTTTTTTTATAAGGGTATTTTTCAGTTACTTATTCTTCATATAATAAATAAATATGTATATATCCGAAATATGATATAAAAATGGGTAAAAACAGTTTCTTCAAATTCGGAATTTTAATAATTAAATTCTTATTAATATTAGTAAATATAAACGCTAGACTAGTACTACATAGTGTATTAAATTGCACACTCCCCATAAACTCGCTTAAATGAATTTTAAAAGAAAAAAATGTTACAATTCAAGTTGTTTTCAAGGAATTCGCAAAAAAACTGAAAAATCTGTTCACAGTACAGTGGAACATATTTTGTTCCACATATTTTGTCCATAACTTCAAATTTCCTGTCCCTTGATAATAAAACCAATACGAAAGTTTCAGCTTTCCATAATTTCTTGATTTTTGAGTTATGCTGACTATAAAAACACACACACACACACACACAGATCAATTTCTAAACCTCAGGTTCTGAGAGGAATTCCAAATATGGATCAATTTCAGTAAATATCTCCAAAACTCAATTTCTTAAAAATTTACCACAATAAGAGAATATAAAAAGAATTAGTTTGAGTGGAAACATTAGAATAAAGTTTTAATATGATCGAAAGTATGGTTTGTTAGAAATAAGTTAACTTGGTCGTAAATTCATTCGAACATAATTCTTCTGTCTTGCTTTGAAATGTTGATACGACCTCTGGCTGTGAACTCTGAAAATTTAAAATAAGTAACAAAATAAAAATATATATATGTTTATATATACTTTTCCCTTCGGGAAGAAGGGACGAAAATTAAAGTGCTATAGAACATAAAAAATTTGTTGAAAATGTAATTTTTTATCACAAACACATTAAGTAACATCTCCCATTTATGTATGAAAAATTATATCCTCCATATGACCACCCAAGGCCGCGCGGAAACGAGCAATGCGTTCATTGAAGTTCTCGTTGACGCGTACACAAACATCTGGTGAGATGCCATTAATAACCCAGTTGTTGGGCTCGTCGGCGAACCGATTTTCTGGGGCTTACGATCACATTATCACGCACGACAGCAATGTTTTCTTCTGTTCGAACAGAACGCGGTCGTCCTGTTTTCTTAACATTTGCAACAGAACCCGTGGTCTCAAACTTCTGGATTAGGAACTGAGGCTTCGGTTGGAGCAGCGTTACGTCCGAGTGTCACACGCAATTCACGAACGGTTGGTGTGGGGCTTTCACTGTTTTTGTAAACTTTTTATCACTTGAATACTTTGCTGAGTTGTCATCTGCTCCATGATGAAAATAAACATTAAACAACAATGCTCACCACACAAACGCTATCAGGCTATTAATGGGAAGGATAGCAGATAACACACATGAAAAAAAACTGGCCGCCAACCGTCATATGACAAAATGGCGCCCAATTCAATTTCGTCCCTACTTCCAGTGCACCCTATATAATATAGCTTATTAAATTTTATATTTAATAACGTTGGATCAATGATTAAATTGCCTAAATGTGATGCAAATTAAAGAACAATTTTATTAAATTGAAGCAAGTTGATGTTTGCAAGCCGATGATAGGTTTGATGTAGTGGTTATGGAGCATCGATTTATAACTTGGAGTTTCCCGGTTCGAGTCCCGCAGATAACTTCTGAATTTATATTAGTTCAAGAAATGTTAATAGCAAAGTACCTACTTTCGCCCCACCGTACAAGACACCTAATTTGGTAGTTGGGCCGTTAAGCCCGCCAGAAAAAAATAGGTATTACTTAGCTTTATATCAATATCACACATGAAATGTGTTATTTTTGTGTGTGTGTGTAGTATAATCAGTGAAGATTGAAGACAGCTGAGCGTGTTGATATAATAACAGGGTGGATGAAATGAAAAGGAAAGTTGTAATAACGAGTGGAGAAACAGGAGGAAATAATTTGGTGAGAGTGTGTAGTAAAGTGTTTGTTATTTGTGAAGAGGAAAGAGACGGTGAAGGTGGTTGGAGAATCCTTGTCCGGCTGCTATATGGACCAGCCGAGTGGTAGGTAATACCAGTGGACCAGTAGTAGAGGCTATTTCCTGAACATTGTTGTCCACTAGCTCACCTCTCTATTAGATACCCAGTCAACATCATTGTCCACTCACTTCCACCATCATCATACTACTACTGGATGTTCCTCCTTGGTAACAACCCTGCCGCACCACAAACAACATTCTCCCAGACTAGCCTTAGTCTCTTACTTTTCTATTTACTTCACTTCCTACACTAACTTAGCCCCCAGCCAGGCTATAGCAACACCTCCGCTCTACCATTCTAGAAGGGCCCGCTCTCTCTCTCTCTGTGTATCTCTTCACCAGTACTACTAGTAACCCTACAAAGTAAATCACCCTCCTGTTAATGTTGGCTCCCCACTGCCACCCTACCAAACTTAATTACCCTGCAAACAATTCTATTTCTTTCTTAACCACCCCTATAATACTTTGTTGTCATCATTCTTTCAAAACGACCTTTTCTAAATCCTTAGACCCATTTTAATTCACTGCAAGCGCAGTGAAAAGAAAGAATAAAAAAAAAAAGTGGTTCTAAACTTAATGAAATCTTTTAATTCGAGCTGCTGCTATATTTTCTTTGAATTAATCGACGATTAAAAAAAAAAAAAATAAATAAAATTCATTGTATCCTATTTATATCTGCATTAAGTAATTTGAAATATTAAAAAATATTATTTAAAAGATAGTGTATAAAATATTTTTCAGATAGTTTCAGAAATCATCTAACACTTAACGTCTATGTTTTCTATCACATAAATTCTAAATTTTGTTTTTATATATTATATTGATAACTATCAAAATAATTATTGACTATATATTTACTTTCTCTTACTAGGAGAACTGTAATCGTTTCAAATTTTGGATATCGAGTTTTCACCAGAAATACCCGTTTTGAGATCCATTGAGTCCAAAAAAGTAGTTTTTAGATAATGGTTTGTGTGAACAGCATAGCTCAAAAAAGGAAAAATCGTAGAAAGTTCAAACTTGATATTCCGTTTATGTATCACTATGAGATCATCCGATAGTAGGTTATCTCTCAAAATTCCTAACCGGAAGTACCATTTTACTGAATGTTTTTTTTTTAACTTTCTAGCGATTTTCTCAAAAAAATGGCTCCTACAATTTTCTTTTTAACTTCTTATCTCAACTACACAAACAAAACTCTACAAATCTTATTTAAAATATTTCTCTGGGAAAATTCATTTAAGGTCATCACTTGTGGGGGAGGAGAACAGTTTTTCCAGTTTTCGACGCACTCCGACGAATTTCATTAAATTTGGTACACTAACTATTACAATTTGTCAATTACAATTTTGAAAACTGGAGGAAGAGAAAATTGTGTGAGTGTTTCACACCAGATTTTTTTTTGTAAACATTTGGTTTCATTATGCTTTTCTTTTTTTTTTTTTCTTCTTTCTTCTACTAATCCTAGAAAGAGAATCGTTTATTTAATATGTTCCACAAAAATATTACATACACTTTAACAACATGATAAACAAGTACAAAAGTAGAGCTTTATATGGATTTCACAGATTTCTTGCAAAATGAAAATAAGAATATAAATTTAGTAATTTAGTAATTAAAAGAATATAGATGTAAATATAATTTTTGGAGTTATAAAATTAATAAAATTAAAATAAGGAAAATATCATAAAGTAGGTGCAAAATGTGGCATCTATATCTATTTACAGATTGCGCACGTGAGCATTTGCAAATGTACTTATTTTTTAGATAAGCATACATTCGAGACTTTTGGATGAAAACGCTGTGCTCGAGTCCTGAGATTAGGGGTGAGATTAGTTCAGTGGTAGCGCTTGGACTAGCGAGACTGCTGATTGTCCCGCGTTCGAATCAGCATGCTCCCTTTATATTCCTCTTGCCAACAGCTCATTCCCCTTGGTAGGCAGCACACGTAGAAAGCTCCGATGGGCACAATAGATCTTTCAGACTAGGCAATATCCCCTATAACAATCTATACATATTTTACCCATACTACATAGCTATATATGTTTATATACACACTAATTATACACATACGAACACAATACATAAAAAATACCTCTAAATATACTTAGTTTTTTTTAGTATACGAATTATTTTATTATGAAAATATTGATCAGATCAAACTTGATCAGCACAAACAACTTCAAACATTGCTTGTCTAGTTGAGCTTCGTATTTTTCGTGATTGCAATTAAAGTAGCATTGATTTTTCTCTTAACAGACAGTGAAGACTGAATTTGATAAAGTGGCATTTTCTTTCGAGTTTTAAACATTGCAAGCGATTATAAAATATTAAATATGATATCAGAGATATTTTCCGTGGTGGCCTGCTTCATTTTGTGGTCATCGACCAGTTTCGGGCGTTCGCCCGCCCATCTTCAGGATGCGTTTTTCAGACAGTGTGACAACATAGACTTGCACAGAGCAAATTTAGTTTACACACTGACTGGTGTTTTCAACAGTATTAAAACTAACTCTATTCTATTAACTGTGTGAACTAAATTTGCTCTGTGCAAGTCTTGACAGTGTTGTCACACTGCCTGAAAAACGCATGCTGAAGATGGGCGAACGCCCCCGAAACCGGTCGATGACCACAAAATGAAGCAGGCTACCACGGAAAATGTCTCTGATGCTTTCCAGCTAAGCGGAACCAACCACCACAACAGTTAAATATGATAGTTTAGTTATAGCCATATATATATATATATTAAATATGAAATATGATACATATATATATATATATTCCTCAATCGGAAGTTGAATTGAATGTTTTTTTTTACTTTTTTGCGATTTTCTCAAAAATAGCTCCAACGATTTTCTTTAAACTTGGTATATCAACTAGTTTTTATTTTATCTTCTAAAAAATGGGAAATTTATTGTAAGTATGATTGACTTTTAAGTAGCCTCCAGCGAGATGTCTACGAAACTAGAGCAATACCACTGTTATTTAACTAACTCTGGGAGAGGATCAACAAGCCCTTCGCCAATAGGCGAATAAGGATTTAACAATTATCTCCAAGACCATGAGACTGGGCTCATCCAGGTAGAACTCACCAACAAACTTTTAACTTTTCTTCGAGTGTTGAATCCAAACATGAAGAAGTATTATAGTCTTAAACTATAATTTCTTGTAAGGGTTCAAATTACATGCATGCATTAGAGAAACCTCAGAAACAATGTCATATAATCCGCCTTAATGGAGTGTCAGCCAAACAGACCCGCCTCTTTACTATATTCAACTAAGAATCTATTTGATCATTTTTGAAAAATTAAAATTCAACGTAAGTGAATATATCTTTATGGATCATTATCATTCAAAAATATGTATCAAAAAATCTTATTACTAATTCTTCTTAATTTACTTGAAATCACTAAAAGAAATTTTTAAAAATACAATACTTGTTCTTTTTCTTATAATTGTTCTTCTAGAAAAATATTTAAATTTCGAATTCAAATTCGAAAATCTGACACGATCGCAATACTTTCTCTTACAGTAGTGGGAGAAAGTAAAAATATAGTGAGCAAATCGTTAGTGTGAGTGGTATATGAGAACAGTTGCAATGCGGAACATATCGCGTGTTACAAACGAATGAAACTGCAACTTGTAAGATAACTAATTAGTGGCACTATGATTGCACGTTAATATTGTTCTCTCACACGAATCAACAGTAATTAACTGGATTTGTAACTGTACTAGATTTATTTCTAATTCTAGTTTCATACTTTATTTAAAAATATGAAGAAGTGGAAAAATCTCTTAGCATAGAAATGGATAAGAATCCCGTCGAAGCATTCGATTTATTTCATATCAAGTATGGATAAATGAATAACAGAATATACATAGGATAAGTAATATAAACTATCATTGTTCTTCTTTGCGACTTAATAATGTTAAATGGCCGTTTTTCCTCCGATTTCCCGGGTTCGAGTCCAGCTGTGCTACCCTTATATTTTTTCTTCCTAGGAGCCTCTACGCTCACTGTCCGGTGATGGACAGTGTTGTGTGTAACGAGAGAACACTGTCTGGAGACCGGCATTCCACTAAGAAGGCTCCGGGTGCCAATGACCGTAGAAGTTGACGCGGCTTAGATTAAAACAAAAAAAAGAGTGATTTTACCTTTATTGGTAAAAGTTTTCAACTAGCAATAAAGGAGACTTTCATTGGTTACGATATTGACACTGAGCAAGGATAATAAAACTCCTGGATTTGATAATATTATTTATGAAGTTTTTAAGAATCTTCCGCTGAATGGGAACACTACTTATTGAATATACAGAATACTATTTTGAAAAACGAAATACTTCCTAAATCTTGGTCAAAATCTAAATTAACTCTTCTTTATAAGAAAGGAAATAAAAAAGTCCCAGAAAACTACAAAAGCATAGCGATTTTAAACAATATAGCAAAACTTTTTACTAGCATATTAGCTCGCAGATTATTATATTGGGCAGAATTTTGGGGTCTATTGCCAGAGGAGCAGGCAGGTTTCCGAGACGGTAGAGGTTGCCTTGACCATGTTTTTACCTTGATGTCTCTAATCGGAATAAATCTTAAAAACAAACGAGCATATATATATATATATGCAGTATTTGTTAATTTTAAGAAAGCATTTGATTTTATCAATCACAATCTATTATGGGACAAATTATTTAAAATGGGTGTAAGTGGGAAAATAATTAGGATAATTAAAACCTTTTATGAAAACGCAGTTTTACAAATCAAAATAAATCAGGAGTTATCGGAAGAAATAGAGATTTCTACCGGCCTTCTGCAAGGAGAAAGCCTTAATCCGGTACTTTTTATTTTATTCATAGCGGATTTAGTGTCATATTTTGAAGAGAATGGGGCCACCGGAATAAAAGTTACCTCATCAGTTCAAACCACTGTGCTATTATTTGCCGATGACTTGTTAATATTTAGTTACTCCTGGAACGAGGCGTAAAAAAATTTAAAACTCCTAGAATAATATTGTACCGAAAATTGCCTTTCAATAAATTCCAGTAAAACAAAAGTCATGGTGTTCTATAAATCCCCAAAACGAAAAAAACTAAAACCACTTTTTTGGGTAAGGATTACCGCTGGAATACGCGAAGAACCCTTTTTCTTCAAGTGGGAAAATTCAAACTTGCTTCTGAATACTTTTTACACAAGTCTTCAGGGGCTGGTAATAGAGTTAGGGAAATCTTAATCAAAAGTAAAGTGACGCATGGCAAACCAAAATGACTTTGTTTGATTCCATGGTAATTTCCACGCTACTCTATTGCTGTGAAGTATGGTCATTAAGATATTTAGAATTAATTGAAACAGCCCAGGCAAAGTTTTTAAAAAACCTATTTTTTGGCCTCGTTATACCCCACACTACATGATAAGGCTAGAATCCGGTAGACCGCCGTTAATGGTATTTATTTTTAAAACAATAGTTAATTTCTGGATTAAACTTATCTCTCTTCCAGATGACAGACTGCCTAAGAAATGTTTTCAATCATTATACTCTTAGATGATAATAACCGACATATCAATGAATACAATTGGGTAACAATTGTTAGAACTTGGGGGGGAACAATTGGGTGACCTCAATTTTTTCCGAACGGTGAATAAACAATTTGCTTTAAACAACAAACAAAATATTATAGAAAAATTGGAAAATAAACTACTTAGTGAAGATATAGATCGGGTACTTAATTCAAAATTTAGTTACATTTACAGAAATATAATAAATTATAATTATTATGAACCTCAAACGTATTTAAAAATTTTTTTTTAACATAGATATTCCGTGTTAGAGCAGTAAGCCAATTGAGGTTCGCCAGTAGTAATTCTGTAAAATTATTTTTCTAAAGGTTCATCTCTAGTTTATACCTTAAATAAAAACTGCCCAATTTGTCAAGTTATAATAATAAATCCATTAGAATATTTGTTATTGGAATGCTCTGCCAATTTGCCAAACTTTAAAACTGTTTTTAATAAAACTCTGCGGAATGCAAACAATGATCAACGTAGTGAATATATTTTAACATTAAATACAATTGACAAATTAAATTCTTTGTATACACATCTTTTAAATAATTCCAAATTAGTACTCCAATAAAATATTCAAATACTGAAATATGAATGTGTGTGTGTATATAATTCATTTAATACAAATAAGATTAATTCAGTTAAGATGTTCAGCCACAGTATTTGGTATTTTTGTTTAAGTATTTTTGTATATATTTAATTATTACTTTCTCTTTTTTTAATATGGAGAATATTATATTATAATCATGTTATTGTACTTTTAGTAAGTATTCAGGTATATTTCAGATAATAGATATTTCTAATATTATGGAAGATTCTTCTCGACCGTTGCTTGGATGAAGGAAAAGGATCGTGAGTTTCGTGAGTCTAATATATTATTTATGTTTTTATTTTTTATGCATTGAAAAAGACAATATATTTGTCGAAACGTTGGCAAGAATTTAAGTTTTTCTATTTTTTTCAAAAAAAGACCGAAACTCACGATCCTTTTCCTTCATTTCAAATATTTTTATTTATTTTATTCTACAATTTTTAATTATTTTTCGTAATCAAAGCTCGGACATTGTCAGACATGCTTATTTGAGGCAAATAATAAATTTAAATTGCTTTATCAGGAAAAAAACTTTTTTTTTTTTGTTTCGGCTGTAAATCAATTTGAACAGGTTAAGGATTCAAAGGCTTTTTTAGCTTTTGATTAATCACTTTATGAGGAAAAAATGTGTCTGTTGCAACGACATTACAGTTAGTTTCTGAGTATTTCATTTTTAAAATCTCCTCAATCCTCATCTTGAGACACATTATTTTATATAAGGAACCTTTCAATATCTCTAACATTCTGGATTCTTCTTTTTCTCATAATGAATTAATTTCCAATATTTCTAAATTAAAAAATAATAAAGCTTCACGATTTGACTGGGTTATTTGACTGGTAATTCTTCAAAAACGTTCTTTCCCCTCTTCTGAAAACTTCTTTCATTTTATAATTTTATTTTTGTATCATATTCTTTTCCATCTTCATTCAGCAGTACAAGTGTTTTCCCTTTGTTCAAAAAAGGTGACATTAATGATGTTAATAATTACAAAGATATTTCCTGTTTAGATGCAATACCAGAGATTTTTTCAGCCTTACTCCTCTTTGTCCTTGAAAATGGTCTATGAAGTAAAGTCAAGATGATTTTTGTCAAGGCTATGTCACTGATATCATCATTTGTTCACTTTTACTAATATTATTAATCCTAAACTTCTAAGAAGGTGTCAAAAAGTTTTTGAATTTTTGGGGAACTTAAGGCTGCTTTCGACAATATTGATATAGGGCCCTTATTTATATACTGTATAATCTCGGTTTTCCTCTAAAATGATTTCTATTCTGAAATCTCCTTTTTGTTTTTTTACAGAGCTGCAGTAAGAGAGTGTGATACAAAATCTGAATTTTTTGAAATCTCTAGTGGCATATGGCAGGGTTGCCTTCTAAGCCCCATTCTTATTTCTTTATTCCTGAACGATCATCCAGAATTTCTAGAAGGTTGTGTTTGATAGGCAAACCAAGGTCAAAATTCTCATGTACGCTGAATATGATGCACTTGACTGACAACCGCCTGAATCTTCAAAGAAATATTAATATCTTGGAATCATATTGTTCCCAGAAGTCCAAGGTTATGGTTTTCAGAAAATGTGGGAGGATTGCCTCGTCAGAACGTTGGTTTTACAGGGGCATTCCTATTGATATCGTTAATGAGTGCAAATACCCTCATATCAAGCCCATCGCTTTTTTTTCACTGTTAACTTACAGAAGAAAGCATCCATCGCTAAATAGAGGATTAATAGACCGGCTTTATTTCACAGAACTAGACAAGAATTATTTCTCTTTCAGCCTAGTATAAGCTGTTCTGCTTTATTAGCCGCTGTTCCAGCAGGTTATGACGATAGAGCAAAAGCTCAACGATGCTCAACTTGCAGTCTAAGTTAGATCTTACTCAGTCTTGAAGAGTCTGGGGACAATCAAAAAAGAAGCTTTAAGCACCCTTAAGAAAGAAATCTTAATACAGCAGTGAGGGAACCATTAAGAAGTGGACGAAACAGCAGTCTCTTTCGTGTCCACGATAACAAGAATTTATTTCGGTCAACGCGGTTGCTTTCTCAGACTTAACTCTTACTCTATAATATTCCTTATTATCTAAAACGTGTATTCGCTGTTTTCAAATTTATTCTAAAAGTTACAGTTATAAGATGCCTTATCTATCTATCTTTCTCTCTTCATTCAAACATCATCATGTATTTCCTGCTATTACATACATTTTTTATTGTGGGAAAATGAATGTTCAATTATTTTATTTTCATGTTTATTATTTTAAGAAAAAAATCCTTACTTTCTGGGATTTTTTATAAAAACTATGATTCTGCAGAAAATGTTTGCACCTAATAGAATTTTTTTGTTTTTTTTCAAAACAAATCATTATCTCAAAAACGTAAACTGTCTTATCCCGTTCTGGCCTTGTTCTATTGTTTGTAATATTTTTATCAAATGACCTTCCGGGAAGGGATTAATATTTTTTTGTTTCTAGTGAAATATTTACAATTGCATAATATTGTTTTAAATAAATGTTAGTGACTTGTACAAGAGTGGAGCAGCTACTCATTCTGTACTAAAAAAATATTTTCAAATACTTTAGAAGTGAAATATTTACAAATAGATCAGTTTAGATTGAGAATGAGCAAAGCACTAGAGATTTTACAGTAAAATTGAGAAACAGAGCAATGTAAGAGTTAGTATGTACAAAGAAAGCAAATTTGAAAAGAGTTCAGTAGTGTGGGGAGAAAGACAGATATTTATATGTAAACATACATATTTACATACTTTATTTTGTCAGTCAGGAGAGCATTTTGTGAAGGAATGAACATCCCTCTGATGATATAATTTACCACGCAAACGTTGGGAGCTTCATGTTGCGGTGACAGCCGTTACAGCGCTGCTGTTCTCTTACTATGAATACCTACTCCTTCTGGCACGATAAATCTATAAGCACGGATGTGTAGGCTATAATTTTGAGAACCAAGCTTTGGCCTAGAAGTTGTGTTTGTGTGTAGCTTCTGCTAAGTACTAGAAAAATATCTACTTAACCCGGGCAATTTCAGGGTTTAAGTCAGTCCTAAATCAACAATGAACATTCTAAAAACCAATCATAAGAGATTTAACTCAACTTCCAGCCAGTGTTGTAATCAAAGAACTTGTCAACTATCATCCACAAACTCTCAAAGAGTTTAATCAAGAAACTGCTTATAACAAGCAAGGAATTGTCTGCACACAACTCTCTGCCAAAAAGTTTTTAGTCCAAAGCTTTCTTAACAAGCTAAGCAAAGTAGCTCAAACATATCGACCTTTAGAATAAGCAAGAGTTCTAATAGCCACACCGCTCTTCTAGTCACCGTACTATCTACATTATCATCATCATCAACACCCTTCGCTCGCCCAGTCTAACCTCTGTCGCTAAAATATAATATTGTTACTTACAGGGCAAGGAGTGTGTATTACATCAATTTTCATACACTATCAATCATGGATACTATTAAGATTCCCATGGATGAAATGGGTAAAAAATTCTTGAACTAATAGATTACAAATATTTCACAGAAAGTTAATTTCCATTAACAACCATTTCATACATCTAATTCCTGCTTAAGTAATTTCCGGTTACAGAGAATTACTGCTCTCCTAAGAAACATTTGATGCCGTCGCAGCTTGTGATGTTGATGGTGTCCTGGCTGCTTCCAGTGGCAGCTGTAGCGATTTCAAACTACCCGACGCTTGCCCACCTGGATAGCAAAGCTTCACTAACGGTTTACATACTGCCAGCGCTAGCTCCAGACCTTGCTGTGGCGACCCCCAGGCAGCGGCCATATTACTCTACTGCTTAAACGTCTCTCCATATTTATGGGGGTTTGCGCTTTATCCCTAGGTCTTCTTAGGGGGCAGTAACCCTAAGATGTGTGTATTTTAGGTCTGCTTCGTGAAGATCTGTCAGTGAAAGGGTGTAGGTAAGTAAGCAAAACACGTCAAATTATCAAACAATTTTTGCCCAACATGCAGATTATTTATTAATTATTTATTTTTTATTCATTGTCATTTTTTTTTTTTTGACTCAAAAAGATTCTCAAAAAACGAGTAATTATTGACAAAAGCATCAATATCTACATTATCCAGTAGAATGCCCAGGCGTTTAACAAACTGTAGTGGAACTATAAACTTAATACTAAGATAAACAATAAATGCTCTAGTCTGAGAATCCATCTTTAGGGCACGTAGTACATAGAACGTGCCCTATCTTCATAGGTAAACCAAAGGTTCTCCAAAACCTGATAGTCTCCAATCTATTTCACGTCAGTATTTACTGAAACATTTTATTACAATATAATCTGATGATTGCTATTTTTTTTATAAGCTTGAGTACTTTATCATAATCAAACCAGCATTACCGGACACTCACCCTTCTTTCCAAATTTAGACGAATTAAAAGAGTAAATAGAAACAAACAAATAGAAAATTAAATTTAATGCAATTATAAAGAGCACATTCTTTGGTACTATTAATAACTAATAAGCCAAAGAAATAAACGAATTCTATATCACTATTCGAAAAAAACACAAACTAATATGCTCAAAAATTATAGAACTCTAACTGGCATACTTTGACGTTCTACGCCAGAATACCTGAGCTAAGCTTTAGTTAAGTCTTAGAACGGAATTTCAACTGTCTTGTCTTATCTTCAAAAAAAGTAAATCCTTTTCGAGAACCACTTATGTATGATTCATTTCTTAGGAGCCAATGCCCTATAATTGACAATAATCCTCCTTAGCTCATTTAATCTTCCTAGCAACGAGATAAATTGCATAAGAGCCTTATAGTCTCTAGGATAAAAAATTGGAGAGCATCTGCCGGATAGTCCAAAAAAAGGTTTGCTTTCTTTTGAATCAATTCTGATTGGTTTCACGCTATTTTTATAGGAGTTAGCTAAAAAGGTTCGTGATCCGCAAGACTTCCAACCTTTGTCTGTCTGTTGAACTCTTCGATTCTTTTAATGCCTCTGTAACCTGATACCCAACTTAGCTGCAGATTATGGTTCATCAAGGATACCATTTCCATTTAGCATAACTTCACTATCTCGTACTGGCATATTTGCTTCTGGTGCCTTCAGAGTGAGCATGCTATAAAGATGCGGACAACCTACTAAAATGGCTTAAGCCTGAAAGTCTGATGTGGGTCCACAGCTTGATAATTCTTATGAAAATGCCAGCCCAAAACCAGCACAATTAAAGCCACGTATAAGCCACGATTTCATTTCTGCTCGTTGTCTTTTCGGCTCAAGGGTCAGTCCCGTCTCAGACCCTCCCACATAAAACTGTGGCTCCTAATGTCCCTTATTAACACAATAATATAAGATCCAAAGTAATGAATCTAACATCAGATCTGATCATACACAGATTCAGGGATTTCATCCAGTTATCGCTTATTCTCGTCACCCTTCTGATTTATATGCGAGTTACGAGTTATCTAAAACTGTTTTGCCATTCATTGCCTTCACGTCTTCCACACTAAGTCCCTCCAGAAGTATGTTTAAGGCCATGTAATGTGTTAATGGCTTTGATAATATTGAATCTGGACATTACTTGCTCCTAGTACAATTCGTGACAGCTATTCAAAATTAATGATTTTTTTACAGCGAGACACGTTTTGACGTCTGCTGATCACGAAATTAATTTCTCTCATTCATTCATTCATCACTTAAGACGTCAGAGGAACCCTATTATTACTCCTACTACAACTTCCTCAACATGACATTCTAGGAACCACTAGGAAAGCCAAGAACCACCTATTCCACCCCTAGCAGAGCTAAAATAGGAGCATTGAGGGGTAAGCTCAAAACAAATAAAGGAGCTTTTACTGCTAAGAGATATAGTACAGTTTCTTCACGAATAGAACCATGGTAGAAAAGAGAGTGGCTGTACGCCCAGGGAGGAGGAAGAAGCCACGCATGCTCCTTCTCTACAAAGGATCATTGCTCCATTAGCTTTCAAGGTATAATGACCCTGAAGAGGCTCGTTGAAATACGTACGAAACGTCAGTTTCTAGCAAACCACTGACGCAGTCACAGCCCGGAAACAAGTGTTTTTAATAACAATAGCCGCGGGAAGCAAAAAGTTCTTATTAAATTTTGTTTACAACAAAGATTCCTCTACTATCGAAGCTTCTGCACAATGTATTCTCTTTTAATTTTGGGGCAAAAGTCTCCGATTAAAGAATCCATTTGATAAGAAACACTGGGCGATTAGGATGTATTTTTAATATTAATGACTGATAATTATTAATGACTGACAAAATTATTAAATATTAACTACTACCGATCGTTGTTGTTTTTAATATTAACTATATGAAAAGTATTAACTCTTGTAAACTATTTGCTACAATTTATTATTAAGAAGCCTGTTTATGATCTTAAAAATAAATTTAAAATATTGTTCGCTCCCTCAGCAACATAATAAGAATACAAACATTTCCTAGATAATTATTAATTTTGATTCAAATTTGGAATAATTTGTTTAATCGTTGGTTTGATCATATATTACAGTTAATGATGGTAATTAGTAAACTGAGAACGGAGCAAATGAGGCCCACCAGCTGGTGGGCACCACGAATGGCTGGCTGTGTGTCTGACCAATGACTAACTGCGCCACACAGCAGTATCTACCCTTAGCACAGCTGTTGCCAAACTACACCAGTGTAATATCATATTTGCATAAACTTACTTTACACATCCCAGTAATATTAATGGGTAATGTTAGACAACAAGGAAACACTTCTTTAATAAATACGTATATCACAAACTTCAAATTTAAATAGCATTACAGTTGTAAAAATTAGTGAAAATGTAGTTTTAAATAACAATTTTTTTGGGTTTCGAACACTCACAAAGCCTAAGGAGAGAAATTCCCTTTTGCCTACGCTGTAAAACAGTTGTTGATTCCATTTTTGAAAAAAATATTACCAAACTTTAAAAAAAAAAAAAACATTTTTATTTATTATCATCTATTATCATTTTTATATCATTTATTATCATCGTAAATGATAACGGAATGCCTTTTACAATAATAAATATTGAATTAACATCAGCGATATTCAGCGAAGATATATTCAAAATATGGAAAGCTTCCATAATAAAGATGTAACAATCTGATAACAATTGAGGAAGTGATAACTGTATTAAAAAACTGGGAATATTTTTATTTTTTTTCAAAGATTAATATTTACTTGTATATATTATACCAGTTTTTAAATTAATTAAATCTATTTTTTATCAAATGATTTCTTAATTTTAGCAACTTAAAATCTTTCAACAAAATTTAAATTTCTTTCTTCACAATAATTTTCCCCCTGTGTTTAACTAAAGAAGAAAATTTAATAATATAAAGTATTTAATTTTTGGAGATCGAAAGAAAAACACACAATTGAAATAAAAAATTTAGAAAAATCAAACTCCCAATTAGTTGGTTTTTCTTCAAGCTCGACAATTTAGCAATGCATTTAATGATTTTTTTTTTTTTTTTAATAGAATAACGATGGGTTACACTTGACTATATTAAAGTGGCAATTTAGAGGAAAGCTTAAAGTACAAAACACCCATATAGAACACACCCAAAAAATTGTTTTTTCAGAAACGGGTCTTCACCCCCACTTCCCCAAAAAACGCGCTCCAACATGACGTAAATTCATACATAGCGACGAAAAAAACTGGGACTCTTATGTCTAAATATTTAATTAATATTTTAATATTGTTTTCGATTTTTTTTTTGTTTTTTAAAAACTCAATCTACATACGTTTAAACTGTCGTTTATGGATACATATATACGGAAGCTAATATAATGATACGAGGTATTGATGGTGAAATCAATCAACCCACAAAATTGCACTAAACTAACAATTTATTTATATTTGAACGATTTTACTGAATAAGGAGAAAAGAGAATTTTTTGGAGTAGAGTGACCGAACTAAGAGTTATGATGATTATTGGACCAATGGGCAACACTCATAAGGGATTGCTTGGGGGAATAGGAGTTCAGGGATATCTTAGACTGCTGGAGGAGTCTTCTTAGGAGTAGATTTTTTTCCCTCTAAGATGGGGATAAGAGCCATATTGGTTTAGGTCCCGCGCCTTCGGGTGCCCATTAATAATAATAATAATAATAATAATAATAAGAATAAGAATAATGATAATAATAACAATCTCGTATAAGGAAGACCCGAATTTCATTTTAATTTGTAGAAATAGCAATATTTTTCTTCCTTAACAATGCTACTTAGAAAATAAATATTAAAAAGATCTAAATATTCTAATAAGACAATTCTTCCAACTTATATAAAATGAGAGTCCAGAATAAACAATAGGAGTTCAGTGATTTTCCTTTCATTATTAAAACAATACTGGAGGTCGAAAGAACAATATAGGTCATTATCTGTTATCTTAAACCATCTGACCTGACCATATTACGGACCTTTCTGGTGTAAAACAAATATGGTCAAATTTGTTGATAAATTTTTCTTTTAATACGCACAGTTAAACAGACAATTTTTATTTACAAGTATATTTCGTACTTTCTATTTTGTATAAATCATGTAAATATTTTTGAACCAAAGCAAATATTTCGTAATAGTTAATAATTTCTTGGAAGTAATGCGCAACTGTGGGAATTGTACGAAGTAGCCTCAATTGCTAGCTCTCATTAGAAAAGTTCGTTTGCTGTGGTTGGGACATATTGAGAGAATAGAGGATGAAAGGATCCCAAAAACATTGTCAGTAGATGGAAGAAGTAAAACCCTGGAAAGAAATGAGTGGCAAGCCATTGTTGAGTAGACCCAGGCTCGTGCAGGGCCGTAGCGCCACGGAATGAGTGAGTGAAATAATATCTTTGAAAAAAGAAAACTGCAATAATGTGGCTTAATTAAAAACAATTTCTCTTTATTCACGAATTTAAACACCCCAATATTGTCTAAATATGTCATTTTCCACCATTTTTAAAAATAGTATACAGGAAGGAACAAAAAGAAGAGATTATAAATTAGATGGATTGTATAGAGAGACCAGAGTCTTGGGCAAATTATATTTTACTTATACTCAATTTTTTTGATTTTGAATATGAGTACTATACTGTGTACAGTACTCTTTTATTTTCAAGTTCAATATGAGTACTATACTCAGCGCTCAGAATGTTTTAGTATCACATTCACACAAACACACACACACACACACACACACACTCACATCTGAGACATATAATAAAAATATAAAAATGTTGCCTAGATAATATTGTTAAACTAATTTGTATTTTTATAATTTTCTTGAAAATTGTCGAGGTATAGGGTCAGGAAGTAATAAAAAGTCAATCTTCTTAATTTTCTTTAAACGTTTTGGGGAAAAGGTTACCATCATCAGTAGGGCACCACATCTATTGTAAAAAAATATAGACAATTTGTACTTGTTTAAAAAAAAAAAAAAAAACTGGCAATTAAAGAGTTAATATCAATTATCCCCGGAATTAAACATTATTGTGATCTATTGTGGCCGACCTTAAGTGATTATTCGTTTAAAGACCATGATAAAAGATATCGAACATTCTTGTTTATATAGATTATTTCTTATTTCTTTTTTTTTTAAATCCATTGATTTTGATTAAAAAAAAATCAAATTGTTTATAAAAAGTTATTGTTAGTCCAATAATGAACAACCGTTTCCTCATTTATTAGGGCTGAAAGTATTTTCTTTTCAAATCCCTTTCTGAAATAAATCATTAAAAAAAAAATACGAAGATATGGAAAAACTTGACATTATAATTTTTTTTTAAATTTGAATATATAGTTGGGTTCGCAATGTTGGATAACATCTGTGATTTTATCCGTCCGTAACATGCTTCATTTTATTGGTTCTGACCGGTTTCAGATTCTTATCCATCAATTCGTGTAGAGAGAGAGAGACAGATAACTTCAACTTAATGTTTCTATCACATACCACACTTGAAATGGAAATGGTCTTAGTTTATTGCTCAGTAATAACTAATATCTTTCAGCAACATTTTATAAACAAGTCTTTTCTTTTTTTTAATCAAAATTAAAACAATTTATAATAACTGTGTGATACAAGCATTAAGTTAAAGTCATCTCTCTATATGATTTGATTGAGCCTATGAATGATTTTAATATTTAACTTCAAATGGCACTTCGTTTCTATTATAGAAATTCTTAATTTTCCTGATAATGATTTTTCTAAGATTAAGGCTTTCAAAATAATCAAATATAATATAATATACTTCTCTTATTCCTGATTAGAGGAAGTACTGCTGTCGAGACGAATTTGCGAAATTGGAAATACACGTTTGGATGTTCCCTGAGTACGAAAAAAAGTGTTTTTAGCTGTGTGGTATGTGTTTTAACCAAATAACTCAAAAATGAAAAAGTGGGAAAAGCTCAAACTTGGTATGGTATTCTTTTTTGGTACTACCACCGTATTTGAAACGAAGGCTTCGGACAAAATCTATCAACCAAAAGTGCGATTTGACCAAAATGGTTTTGCAGTTGTTCGCGATTTTCTCTAAAATGGCCACAACATTTTCTTTAAATTTCATATATTATCTAAACAAAGTGAATCCCTATCATTTTTATTTGAATTATTTTTCCCTGGGAATTTCATTTTCTAGGGGAACTCTAGCCCAGGCACTGCAGCCAATTTTGCCTACCCCCTCATGTCTGGTACAGGAAACTTCCCTTCTTCATGAGGTCAGGGCTTTCTTGATATATGATTTCCTCGTGAAATACGGCCTCAGCGTGCCAAAGATCTCATATTGCAAACTGCCGATTGCAACACAATCGAACAACAGGTGAGAGTCCTCTTCCTGACGCAATCTGCACAAAGGCTCCGAGTTGATTAACCCCACCTTGAACTACCGTGGCCTCTGAAAAGACCCGTTATAAGACAAATCCGATCCACACCCTCAGAGTCGCCCGCTCCGTCCTTTTGGCTATCTCTAGGACAGGTTCTGGCCAGTTGGTCGGCTGTCTCGTCTTCTATCCTTTTATGCTCCGGCACCCTTACCAGCCGCAAATTATTGTAACGGAAAAGTACCGTCGGGGAGTCTCCGCACTCTCTGACCAGGGAAGAGGTAGTTCTAAAGGCCTCAAGGGCCTTTCAGTGCCGCCTGGCTATAACAGGATGTTAATTTAAGTTTTCTTTTGGACAGATTAATGACTAGTTATATTATTTCTCTTATAATTATTTATTTACTATTTATTCATTGAAAATGTTTAATCTGTAATAAGATTAGGTTATTAGAACCATGTGTTGCCATTGGAAGTAATTTTATTATTAGTATTGTGAACTTTTTGTGATCTGTTGATTATAATAAGTGAATATGTGATCTATTGATTGGTGACCAAAAATGAGTGTGATCCATCAATATGGACCGTATAAAGTCCATAAGACTTTAAACCAACGTAAAACCAACATTCGTTGATTACCAAAAGGTATAATAGAAATGTTTTCTTTGAATTCTATATTATCAATAAATGTTTTTTGTTTTTTTTTCAATAAATTCCCGATTCAAAAATTTGCAGTCCTAATCAAAAATTTGACATTCCTTAGCTCTTTCCCGAAATCGCAATTGAAGTCTGACCTAAAGTAGTGCTGGCACGGTATTTCCTCGGCAATGAACAACAGTAAATAATGTTGAAAAGCAATAATCACACCTCAGGAGATCTTCATCGGTTACGATATTAACATCGCCCCAATTTAGCTGATTGGTCCGCCAAATTGATTTGATTCCCGATCTTAATCTTGGGTTTTATTTTTTGAGTTATATATCTAGTAAAGTCCATGACAACTGATCCATAGTTGGACGTAAAGTCCAACTGGAAAAAAAGAAAAATAATGATTTGGAGAATCCACCAGTGGGCGTTTAATATCCTTCACACTTCATTTTTGTTATCCTGTCTACTTGTAGTTCACAATCAACTACACTTGTAAATTTCAAAGAAATAGAAAAAAAAAAATGAAAAACCAAACAACATTACGTTTATTCTTTTTTTTATATGTAACTTCTAAGAGGCATGTAACTTCTAAGAGTAACTTAACTTCTAAGAGTAACTTAGCTCATTAAAAAACCTCATAAATAAAACATTAACGCGGCTTCACTTTCTGCAATAATAGCAAATGTTTAATTACAGAATGTAAAGTGTTGTCTGCAGTAAGCAGAAAAAATATGACTTACTTTAACGTCTTCAGAAGAACGCGCTAAAATGAATTCTTTTCCACAAAATGTTTCAACAAACTGTATAACTTTTGAGTGGATTTAACAAGCTTAAAAGAAAAAATCATTATGACCGTTTTTTTTGGCAAAACGCAAAAGACATTTATCAAGAACTTTATTACTTGTACAAGTGCTATTGCATTGGAATGCGATATTTTTTAATTAAAAGTAACACATAGTATAAAAATATGCACACTTTGGAATTACATCTAAAAAATTCCGACATATTTATGAATGCACTTGGTCAAACGACTAACTTGGGCAACACATGTAAAGACTAAAAGATTTGAACTTAATTTACGTTACTACATTTTCCTTAACTGCTCATTTACGTCTCTACAGTTTCCTTAACTAACCATACCTATAATTTTTAGTCTAGCAGCTGTATACTGCCCTCCCAACAAATCTATAACCCATGATCAATTTATATCCTTTTTTAGTACCCTCAGTCCTAGGTTCCTCTCTGGTGGTGACTACAACGCAAAACATCAACAATCGTGGTGTCGAACAACAAATCCACGAGGTCAGACACTCTTAAACGTTATCCTCTCCAAATATTACACCATCATCTCACCGATCAACCAACCTATTGGCCTACATCCCTATCCAAACTTCCAGATATTCTCGATTTCTTCATTATCTCCCGCATTTCCCATTATTTCCAAATCTTCAGACTAACCGAAATCTCCTCAGACCACAGTCCTAATTACTTTTGATTCGTATCTCTTTCTCAGGACTCCTAAACCATCTCTCATTTGCGGCTCAGTCAACAGGAAAGAATTTCAATCAAAATTAGACCACGCAATGAATTTACATACATTACTTAAGACAAAAGAAGACATAACAACGCAGTACAACACTTCACCACATTAATATCAAATTCCATCCGGCAGTCCACAACTCACAGGAGAATAGAACTTACTCACAAGACTAACATTCCATTATAGATTCGGAAACTTATCATGGAAAAGCGACTTGCAGCTAAATGGCAGCGTTCGCGGTATCCCTCTGATAAGCGAATCTACAATAGACTGACTCACTTACTTAGATCTGAACTTAAACAACTCCGAATGAACGCTTTCAAGAATACTCATTAGGTTTAACTACAGAAGACAAATCTCTTTGGGCGGCAACAAAGAGAATGCTTTCTTACAAATCCATATCCTCCCCACATCGTCGAGATGATGCCCCATGGGCTGCATCCGACGAGGATAAAGCTTCCCTGTTTGCTTCTTACCTGTCCACTGTTTTCACTCCTTACTCTGATATGGTTTGACTCCCAGTTCCAACAATCTCTCTTAGAAAACCTGGACTCCCCTTCTTCTCTCCCTCCCACCTAAGTCATTTTCTCCGTCAGATGTTCAATATGCTACAAAACGTCTCTCCCCAAAGAAAACTCCCGGATATGATTTCATAACCCAACCATTCTTCGAAATCTTCCTAAAAAAGCCGTGGTCTTCCTCACTTCCCTATACAACGTGATTCTCCGAACCCCCTATTTCCCTATTCTTTGGAAGTTCTCTATTATTCGTCCCATTCTTAAGCCCAAAAAACTTCAACACCGCCCCATTAGCTTACGCTCTGCCCTGGCCAAAATCCTTGAAAAATTCATCCTTAAACATATCCTACTAATCCTTGAAGTTTCCAATGTTACCCCAGACCATCAGTTTGGATTTAGACGCCACCATTCTACCATACAACTAACTCACCGCGTTGTAGACACCATTGCATCCTTCCTTAAGAAGAAGGAGTGCTGTTCGGGGGCTTTCCTCGATGTGAAGCAGGCCTTCGATCGAGTATGGCACCCCGGGCTACTCTGGAAACTTAAGGGCATCCTTCCAGCCACCTATTATCTTATCCTAAAATCCTACTTATCCGATAGGTATTTTCAAGTACAAATCGGATCATCTTTCTCTCCTTTGAATCATACGAAGCTGGAGTGCCGCAAGGCAGCATTCTAGGTCCTATCCTTTACTCAGTATACACTGCAGGCATCCCAACACATCCTGATACCATCCTTCTCACCTATGCAGATGATACTGCTATCCTGTCTTCCAATAATGATCCCGTAACAGCCCATAGAAATCTACAAACCCACCTCTCTCCCTAGAAAATTGGTTCAAAAAATGGGTCATTAAACTTAATGAAAATAAGTCCCAAAACATTACCTTCACTCTACGTCGCATTACTCTTCCCCCAGTCTACTACAACTTAATTCCCTTACAGTGGTCAACGTTGCTCGCTATCTTGGGCTTTACTTAGACCGAAGACTTACATGGAATCCTCATACACGACTTAAAAGAATAGAACTAAACAGACGCTTTCGACAACTTAAAAGACTACTGGACAACAGATCTAAACTCTCCCTAGACAACAAAAGACTAATTTATACATCTATTTTAAAGCCTATCTGGGCGTACGGAATAGAACTATGGGGTTCAACCAAACGCTCAAATCTCCAAAGACTCCAATCCCTACAATCCAGAATCCTCCGTAACATTGTAAACGCTCCTTTTTATGTCTCCAACCGAACCATACATACTGATCTTAATATACCGTTCATTGCTCAAGTCGCCCAAACCCGTTACAGGAAATTCCATATTAACCTACAGACTCACACAAACCCTTTAATTCACACCTGTCTTTCCGAACACTTCCTAATAACCCTCCTAGACGTCTTAAAAGACAATGGCCTCGTGATCTCCTCTCAAGTGAAGAGAGTCAATAGTATTCATGTCAAACTAACAGTCATACAAATTTCCCATCAACAATTTACAACAACTCTAGTTCCAGAAAGAAGACTAAAACGGAGATGGCCATAAGACTTGTTACATCCACCGTAGACAAACTTCATACTGACTGGCAGACCTCACTGTACGACATTATGAACTAGCATAATTACATTTCATACCCATGCAACATTTCATTCACTTAATAAACAAATCACTTCAACAGGGCCATCACTGGATGCGATAGCTGCTGCACACGTTATACCCGTCATTTCATTATCTTTAAAGACAACAGCATCACAGGCAGAATACATTTTGTATTGGAGCTATTAAATAAAAATTTAAAAAAAGTCGACACATTTTGTTTATCATGCTAAAATTGGAGGCATTGATGGTATAAATTAAAAATGTATTTCTGATATATAAAAAATAATATTATTTTTCAATTCTTTTATATTATATATATTTTAGATATTTAAAGAATAAAAATGTAGGCCCAAATAATCCGGAAAGTTGTCGGTTCACTATGTTGTAATGAAGTAATTAGAAGCTGTCATACCTCTTTCAATATCCAGCCCTACCGTTGGGGGTCAGTGTAGGCAATTCCAGCCAACCAGTGTTGTAAGACTGAACAATTCATTATTTTAATTCACTACATTAGTTTCTCTATCACCGTTGCTTTTATACAAAAGTCGATTATATTACGCTGTTTTGACTACTCTGTCTGTGCCCATCTAAACAGCAATACAAAATTAAATTAATAAAAGTTTTCTTCATGAAAAGCTCTCCTGCCAAAGTGGCTTTCATTATTACGAAATTTCATGAGTCCAATACACTATCTTGACATTTTAACACACGAACAGATGGCATTTTTCTTGCACTTCAGGAGAAAGTATTGCGTTTTTGTCTGGTTTTTCGAAATTGAGTTTTTTTTTTAAGTAAGTATTTTAAGCCTGCAAGGGGTTGCATGCAGTTACTTTAGGAGTAGCGATCCCACGGGTTACCACAGCTCAGTACTCCATGCACTTCGTCAGAACAATGCACAATACACTTAAACTACATACACTCTACTCTTTACTGACAAGGACAAACACAGTACACTAACCCAGTTAATTGGCCTAAGCCAACAAGTTACTCAATTTCACTGCCCAAAAGTTACAATTTCATGTATTTTCCTGGGACAATGAGTTTGTTACTTGTAAGTGATGAATAGATCAGGAATGAATTTTTAAGATGACTATTCTCTATTTTTTCATTCAATGAGGATGACGGCTTAGCGCTTGAGCGTATTGTAGAATGGCTTGGAATTCACTACAATGCAAGGTATGCTTTAAAGAGGGCTAGTTCATGTACGGCCTCAATAAGATAAAAGAAGTTATTTTACTGAAGGAATACTTAGGGGTAATGATAATTGTAGAAGATGCTTTTCTCTTTTACATCAAAGATAAGACTGCAGTTTGAATAACGAGTTAAAATTGGATTCATATTACAAAACCAAACCAAAACGACACTGAGAAGACCTCAGTTTTTGATGCACCTTAAATTAAAAAAATCTGGTGTGAAACACTCACACAACTTTCTCTTACTCCAGTTCTCCAAAATATAATTGACAGCTTTTATAGTTTGTGTACCAAATTTAATGAGATCGTCGAAAACTCATTCAGTAAAACTGTTCAGTAAAAGCGCACTTCCGGTTTACTAATTTTCTTAAAACTCGGAATTTTGGCCATTGTAATAGTTGTTGGAGGAGATGTTGGTTGTGGATGTTGATTAATAAATAACACCTTAATATCGGTATAAGATATATAATTGATATATATGTATATGACTGACTGCCAAGGACTGTATACTTTACACTACAAGAACTGAACAGACAGACTGACGTGGCTAAACGATATGTACAATTGAAGTGTAGACTGTGAACAGGATCTATTCTCCTTTGACTCTGTCTCTCGTATATATATACACTCGCCGAACCCTCTCCTCTCTCTCTGTGCGCGAGGGGCTGTTTATGAGTGATGGGGGTTCACTCGCTAGAGTGGATGAGTGGTGGGGGTTCACTACCCCTACAGCCATGTATTTATTTCTAATTAATTTTATTTGGATGCTAGAATTGTATAATCAACTGTGTAGCACTTTAGAGAAAAATATAACCCCATCCCTCCCCTAAAAGTGTCCTTCAATAAATTTTCCCACAGAAATGTTTCAAATAAAAGTTGTAGATCTTTGCATGTTTAGTCTATATAACAAGTTTCAAGAAAATCGTCGGAGCCATTTTTGAGAAAATCGCAAAAAAGTAAAAAATCCAACTATTAAAGTGATACTTCCGGTTGAGGAATTTTGTCGGATAACGTACAATCAGATCCCATGGTGAGCCCTAAACGGAATATCATGTTTCAACTTTCTAGGATTTTGAGTTTTTGAGCTATGCTGTTCACATACATCCATACATACATACACACACCACACACACACACACACACATATATATAATATATAATTATTTGCTAAAAACCACTTTTTTGGACTCAGGGGACCTCAAAACGGATATTTCCGGTGAAACTCGATATCGAAAATTTGACACGATTACAATACTTCCTCTTACTAGAGAAGTAAGAGAAAGTAATAAATGATAAACTTGCTGAATAGTATAAAAAAAAAAATCGAAAATACCATGTTACAAAATTAATATGTATTTTATATATGCCTGTAATAGAAAAAGCTGTAAAACTTGGAAAAAAAAAAGAAGAAACTTAAATCAATAATAAATTTAAAAAAATTGATTGTAGTTGAAGATCAACAGCATTTGTAGAGCGTAGATTCAGATTTTTTAACAAACAACAGCTTTTACTCATTATTGATGTTATTTCTGAAAGGGAATTTATAAATTTATGAAAAAAATATATATCTTTTATTAAAAGGCACAAAATATTATGGAACGTCTTGTCTCTTGCTTTTTGATTTAACATAAAATGGAACTTATTTGCCTTTATTTATTGGTAATGTAACATACCTAACTGAACAGATTGACAGGACGGTATAAAATATCCAAATCGGATATTCTCAAATTTCTATGTTAAGAAAGCAACGGAGAAATATTTAAAAATAAAAATAAAAAATATTATTAAAATTCTCCAAATTATTAAAACCAAAAATAAATTTAAAAAAAAAAAAAAATAAAGATAATTATTTATTTAAGGATATCTATAATGCTGAGTAAACTCCAGACTGGGCATATTTTGAAATATACTTGGCGATGGTAAACCAGTATCTGTAGGCTTGTCAACAGCTCGAAATACTAATTTCTTTAATTTTGGTAGTTTCCTTGGTATATCACTGAATGTTTCCGATACTACAGCTTTTGTAGAAAATAAATTCAAATGTGTTAATAAATGACATCTGTCCATCAATGATCCAACACCTGAAAAAGGTAATTTGTATTTATTTAAATAAAACAATTTTTTGTAATTAAAAAATCTGGTGTGAAACACTCACACAACTTTCTCTTACTCCAGTTCTCAAAATGATAATTGACAAATTTTATAGTTTGTGTACCACAATTTAATGAAATTCGTCGAAAACTGAAAAAACTGTTCAGTAAAAGCGCACTTCCGGTTTACTAATTTTCTTGAAACTCGGAATTTCAGCCATCTATTTATTTCTAACTAATTATGTTTGGATTATAGAATTGTATAATCAACTAGGATAGCACTTTGATGAAAATCTAACCCCAACCCTCTCCTAAAAGTGCCCTTAAAAGAATTTTCCCAGATAAATGTTTTAGATAAAAGTTGTAGATCTTTGCATGTTTAGTTTATATACGAAGTTTCAAAAACATCGTCCGAGCCATTTTTGAGAAAATTGCGAAAAAGTGAATAAATCATTTAGTAAAGTGGTAAAGTAAACGCACTTCCGGTTATCCGATTTTTTTCAAACTCGGAATTTCAACAACATATGTAATTCTAATTAACATTATTTAGATGACAGAATTGTCTAATAAACTGAAATAGCACTTTAGATGAAAACCTAACCCCACCCCTCCCCCAAAAGTGCCTTAAATGCTCCTTAAAATGCATTTTTCTGGAGAAATGTTTCATATAAAAGTTGTAGCTCTTTGTATGTGTGGTTTGATGAGAAATCGGAAAAAGTAAAAAATCCAAAGTAAAGTGGTACTTCCGGTTGACTAATAAAGTGGTTTCACTTTCTACGGGTTTTTCGTTTTTGAGCTATGCTGTTCCATACATACATACATACCACATACATACACAACACACACACAAGCACACAATACCAGGCACAGACCATTCTTTATTGTTTTAGTTATTTGTTTTGCTTAAAAACCACGTTTTTGGACTCAGGGGACCTCAAAACGGATATTTCCGGTGAAAACTCGATATCGAAAATTTGACACGATTACATACTTCCTCTTACTAGGTGTAAGAGAAAGTTAAAAATATATATATTTTTGTATTTTTTTAAGGGATAGCCATTAAACAGCTTAAAAAAAATAATCTGGAGTAAACACAAGTTTCCACACACTGTCAAATTTTCTACAAGTATTCAGTTGACCTTAATATTGTAATAGTACGGCTATTACCCAACCCTCCAACTCTCTTTGACATAAAGATCATTTTGGTCGCATTATTCCCCCCCCCCCCCCACGAACCAAGCGGGTCAACTTCATTGACTAAAATTCCCTTGATGAAGGTTAAAATTCCCATTCAAATACAAACAAATAAAATTAAAAAATTGTTAAAAAAAAAAAATGACGTATTCTTAATTTTTGAATTCATGATGTTTTTGATTTTATATGAAGTACTAAAATTTAAATAATAAATTTATATATATACGAGGTGTGTAAATTAAGTAATGAGACTGATTTTTTATCTATTTTTTATTCAAATAAAATTACAATTCAACATTGTCCCCTTCAAAGTAACTACCTTGGGAAGCCACACAACGCTGAAGACGATTCTTCCATTCGTCATAGCAGTGCTGGAACTCGGATACTGGAATAGACTTCAGTTGGTCGGTTACGGCTGTTTGAATATTCTCCAATGTTCCAAAATGACGTCCCTTGAGGTGATTTTTCAATTTGGGGAACAAAAAAAAGTCACATGGACTCAAGTCGGGTGAATAAGGAGGCTGAGGAGCCACAGGAATGTTATTACTGGCCAAATACTCATTAATAGAAATCGCGGTGTGACACGGAGCATTGTCGTGATGCAACACCCACTTGTTTTTGATGTTTGGTCTCACACGCATGACTCTTTTTCGAAGTCTCTCAAGAACTTCTCGGTAAAAATGTTGGTTTACCATTTGGCATTGAGGCACAAATTCTTTGTGAACGATTCCTTGGCTATCAAAAAAGCAAATCAGCATGCATTTGATTTTTGACTTGCTCATTCTTGCTTTTTTTTGGCCTTGGAGAGGTTGAAGTGTGCCACTGCATGCTCTGACGCTTAGTTTCTGGGTCATACTCAAACACCCAAGACTCGTCTCCTGTAATAACACGTTCCAAAAAATTGGGATCGTTTTCAATTGCTCCCAAAAAGTCAAGGCTCCTTTCCTTTCTGATGTCTTTTTGCTCTTGTGAAAGATTTTTCGGAACCATTTTTGCACAAATTTTTCTCATCCCCAATTCATTAGTCAAAATTTGATGAACGGTTGTGTGAGTCAAATTCAACTCTTCGCCGATCATTCGGACTGTCAAACGACGATCTGAACGCACGAGATCGCGGATTCTGCCAACATTTTCGTCGGTTCTTGAAGATGAAGGCTTTCCGCTGCGAGGCTCGTCTTCAATTGATTCCCTTCCTTCTGCAAACGACTTAAACCACCTAAAAACCTGTGCACTCGACAAAACATTGTCTCCATAGGCCTGGCACAATTTTTCAAACGTTTCTGTTGCACTGTGCCCAAGTCTGAAGCAAAACCTGATAGCACAACGTTGCTCGTAATTGATGTCACTCATTTTTAAAACGCACTGAAAAAACCTTGCTCACAAAAAAAGTCATTACGGACAGTGCAACAACTCTAGCATTTTCAAATTTGCACTGGATGTGTATCAGATGTTTACTTGCCCTACCACGCATGCGCCGCGTCTCCAGTGTTGCCAGATCGAACATTAGAAAATCAGTCTCATTACTTAATTTACACACCTCGTATATATAAATATAATATATATAATAGGCTTGTATTTGTATAAAAAGAAGTATGATTTTTTTTCTAGATTTATCTTTGCATTTAAATGTTTATAAATATTTTTTTTTTCTTTCTTTTTTTTGTTATTTTGTATTTATTGGTGCACAGCTAAGGTCCTTTGCACCTACTGTATTTATTCATTTATTCTTGTCATTTTATTTTTAAATCATAGCTAATCTACATTGTACTAATAAAAATTTAAACCCTAATCCGCATACACAAACTTTCACTCAACGATTATTTTCCTATTTACACAAGTGCCAGGAACGCCAATCCTGGCTGCAGGCCCACCCCTTTCAAGAATTACAGTGGCTTCCAAATACAATAGACTTATTAAACGATCAAACGATTTTACCACTCCTGACCGTTATTGGTCCCTGAACTTCATTCGTAACCAACTCAATTGGCACTTCTAAACCTACCTTATTCATTCTAGCTAATAAATACATTCATCCAAATAAATACTCTCACACCATGTAAAATAACCTAGACGTACAAACCATTCACATTATCTTTTTTACCTATATACATTATAGAGTAGAATAATACTTGATATTTCTCTACTCCAGTTTATCCCAATCCTACTATTTACAATAAAAATATTTACAAAAATAATCTAATCGTCTATATAAAAGACAACCTACTAACAATATTTTAATTCAAAAAGAGCCATTTATAAATGCTGAAATAAACCAATTTCTTTTACATTACACAGTCTTATTTACGTAAAATATATCTTGATATAACATTAGGAAAAATGTTTTACGGAGAATGGGGGGACCAACAGAACTCAAAAAAATTCTATGATTGACATATTTAAAAAAAAAAAAAAATATTTTGGGATTTTTTTCTGATTGGGACAAGGACTATGACAAAAGTGTTACATTTTAGTATTATGTGAGATTATAACAAGTAACTATTTGAAAGATATGAATTAAAAAAAAATTTATCAACTTTAAGGTTGAGAAAATGCTGTGTAAGGCAGAAGTGCTGTGTAATATATAATTGATATATATTTTTTTTTTTAAACAATAAATAAATAATACTATTTACACCTATTACAAGCATTACAATAATAAATGTTATAATAATATGTACAAATAAACTAAACCAGGATTCGAATATTTTGATGAGATTATGTTACATCGCTTAATCAAACCCAGTTCTGCTCCTTACGTCTAGACAGATTTAAATATAGTTAAGTAAATATAGTTAAGTTTAGGTAGCAGTTTGTTGTAAGTCTGTCTATCAATATTATTTTGTAAGGCTGAAGTAGTGTCAGTCGTTGTAAGTCTAGTATGTGAATTCCAGATGAGACTTTCCAAGTGTGAAGTACTGGTTCCTGAAGGAAGGGAGACGTCTACGCAGGAGATTGAAAAGAAATGATTTTGCTTTTACCCGAAATGGTTTTAATGATTTTGATACCCGTTTTTAGGAAAGAACCATCATTGTTTGTTTGAATTCTGAACAAATGAGCTGTAGAATGCGAGTTGCTGATATGAGTGTATCTGTGTAGCCAGAATGGCATTATCTTCAGCGATTGTGTAGAGAATGGTATTGGACTTAGTTACATATCAATTATATAGATGGAGTAACGAAGGTGTTGGGAACACCAGCAAGTCCAAGATAGAATTGGTACAAGATAGGTAGGGATTGGTAGAAGTTAGCTTCAGCTATCTGAAGAAGCGGTCAATGGCTTCAGCAGTACGATTCAAAGATTAAGAAATATGTTTGGGATAGAATAACTCTCAACTTCCACTCAAATCCGGATGCCACACTAATCGAATGCATGCGCAACGTCCAGATGTCAACAATATGATTGCTCTATTGAATAGTAGAGTGTAAAGCTACAAAACCAAATTGATGATCTGGAATAATTATTTGATGAGATTGAAGGATAGAAAATAAGATTTTTTAATATTAACTTTTCCATGATTTTGACCATTATAGAAAGAAGATTTATGAGTCAATAGTATGTAGGCCGGCATTTGGAGGATTTCTTTACTTTCTTGAGTTCGGAGGGTTTCTTGATCTTATGAACTTTGGAAGAAAGTAGATAGTGTGCAATATAATGTTGAATATGTAGGTGAGAAACATGAAAGCCTTGTTTTATATAAGTGTCGCAGGATGTTGGATATTATGAGGTCACCTTCTTAAAAATATAGCACCATCTGTCTGTCTAATTCTACGACCAATCACTGACTAATCAATAAAAATATAAAAACTATTTCAAAAAGGATAAAAAAATTGCATTTCGAAAAAAGGGAGCTTATCCCCTAGTCGCGTTTGGTGTTCAATAAATTTCTAACGAAAAGAAGGTCTTGTAATATGTAAAAATAGCAATATTATTTGATTTATTATGCTCACAAACCTTCAGCCCCGAAGGGTTGGAGAGTGGCCATATACTCCGACAGTCAGGCAGCCTTGAAGGCACTTTCAACTCACCAAATAGTCCCAAGACTGGTATGGGACACCTAACTGAGGACACCCTAACCGAGGTGGATGTTCGGAATAAGTTGACACTCGCCTAAGTCATGCGGGGTTTCTCGGTAACGAGAAGGCGGATGCCCTAATGAGGGAGGGTTCGGAAGGTACCTTTATGGTCCCCGAATCCTTCTGCGGATTGTCCACGAGCCCAATTCAAAGTTCTATCAAAGGCTGGATAGAAGAAAAGCGTCTGCAATGGTGGGAGAGAACACCAAGACAGAGGTAGGTAAAACCCTTCATTAGGAGACATTTGCCTAAATTTACCAGGGACCAACTGAGCCATAGCTGAAGGGACACAACGCTAATAGTGGGTCTATTAACAGGACATTGCAGGCTGAATAGGCACATGCACCAATTACTACTTGCCGATATGCGTTATTCAGATTCTGCAGGGTCAAGGCTTAACTAGGTCAAGGTTTCTTCATTGCTAACTGGGAGTTAAGCAATGCCAAAGCCACAAGCTTCATGACGGAACCTCTCTCAGCTTTGCTAGCCTGATTAAGAGAGCGAAGCTGAAGAGTGCTATAATTTTAGGAGGTCCACATAGACCTGTTAATGTAGGTCAAAGTGGAATGAGGCCCGGCCCTTCCCTTCCGTCAATCTAATCTAATCTAAACCGACAGCCTTTTACAGCAAAAGAAGATCAACACCTGCTCCTATTCATTGTGCATTAATAAGAAATTCCATAATTCATGAAATTTATGCGAATTTACTGGCAACCGGTGGCTGCCATTCACGATTATAATTTGCAGTGACAATTGGCAGTGTATATAAATAAATATATATATGTATATATTGAAGATTGGTTATTACTAATTATCCAAATAATAAGTAACCAGTAAATATCGCCAAGTTTCCGATTTAACCAAACCCAAAATGTTGATAATTTAAAATTAAATAGTGAAACATATAAATTATAAATATGGGTAACATAATGATAATTTAATATAAATGCTTTACCTATATTAGTAATTTTTCGACAGCCGGGTAAGCTTACAGATTTCAGTTGGAGACAATTATCAGCAAGTGTGGATAAAACTGTGTCCTCAAATGTATAGCTGTTGCTAATTGTGAGATGAGTTAATCCACTCATACTCCGATCAGAAAACAATGATAACCAGCCAGTAATGGTGATCGCTCGAGGTACTGTCACTACTAAACGTTCCAATTTCGACAATCTGTTAAATTTATATAAGTCATTAACATATCATTAATTTTAACTTTGTTTCTGTAAACAATAATTGTGATGATTACTTAAAACAGAAAACAGAGAAAGTTATCAATAAGGTTGGGAATATGAAATCTAATTATAATTGTACAAAAGAAATCTAAAGATCATGTCATAAGATAAAAGTTAATTAAGAAAACTAAACTCTGAAATAAATAATTGCGAACAAATAAGATATGAACGGACCTGGCCACCAAACCGAGGCTTTCGTCATGGACGTTAACCATTCGGTATAAATGTAATGCGATCAGTTCAGTACAACTGCTTACTGGTTCCATAACGTTGTCTGTCAGCCCAAGCATATTCAACTTGAGAACTGTAAGAGTTTTAAATAATTTATTTGTAGCCGAGATCACAGGCTGATCATTATATGGTGTTACAGAGCCAATCCTATAATACATAAATTAATAAATGATGAAATTCATAATAATTATACAAATTGGTTATTTAAAAAAGTAATTTTTTTTTTTTTTTTTTTTTTAATAAAGGTCTCTCGTTCAGCAAATCTATGCCAAAATGGGATAGATATATCATGAATCGTTCAAAATTGATTTCAAATAAACTTAATAAAATTAATAACCTGTACCATAATAACACTATTAACTATCAATTACCTATTAAATGATAGACAATATATTCTGAAATCCTGCAAAGATGGATTGCAGTTAGTAACAACATCTTGTAATTGACTGGTGCCTAATTGTGAACTATGATTGAAGTTTATTTTTATTAATGAAGGTCCAGCCGAGCCTACTTCTTTAAAAAATTCGTCTGGTTCATTAAAAGAAGTCCTTTTTATACTGAGATAGGTTAATGCTGGACAAGCCTTTATAACGTTCAATATTGTACCAGTTTTCAGTTCACACAACCTAGACATCTCACTAAAAAGTTTTGAAAATTAACAATATTAGTAAGAGTTCTTTGTTTTTTTTTTTTTTTTAAAAAATAGCATTAATTTCAAAAACAAAGGTCCAACAGTTTTTAGAACTCCCACATTCTTAGAAAGTCGTTAAAATATTTTGAATTTTTCCTACGCAAATTGGCTTTCAAAAGTTTTCTGCCCTTTACTGCTAGTAAGAGGAAGTATTGCGATGTAATGTTTTCACCAAAAATACATGTTTTTGATGATCTCTGAGTTTGAAAATAATGTTTTTAGCGAAAATCATGTTATAAATGTGTATGTGTTTGTGTATATGTGTAAGTATGTGTCTACAAAATAAACACAAAAAATAAAAAAATCACATGTAAATCCATGTATTACGTAAACTGCATTTGACAATGACACTTCCATCAGAATCCAAAAACCATAAGTAATAATGCTTTACTGAATTTCCGTTTTTTAGTTTTTAATTTTTTCTATCTGAACATCTTTCTCTCCTTTCAATTTATACCGAAGAAGGAGTGCTGCAAGGCAGCATTCTAGGTCCTATCCTTTACTCAGTGTACACTGCAGACATCCCAACATACCCTGATAACATCCTTCTCACCTATGCAGATTATACTGCTATCCTGTCTTCCAATAATTATCCCGTAACAGCCCATAGAATTCTACAAATCCACCTCTCCTCTCTAGAAAAATTGGTTCAAAAAATGGGTCATTAAACTTAATGCAAATAAGTCTCAAAACATTACCTTCACTCTACGTTCGCATTACTCTTCCCCCAGCCAACTCTAACTTAATTCCCTTCCAGTGGTCAACGTTGCTCGCCATCTTGAGCTTTACTTAGACCGAAAACTTACTTGGAATCCTCATACACGACTTAAAAGAATAGAACCAAACAAACGTTTTCGACAACTTAAAAGACTACTGGACAACAGATCTAAACTCTTCCTAGACAACAAAAGACTAATTTATACATCTATTTTAAAGCCTATCTGGGCGTACGGGATAGAACAATGGGGTTCAACCAAACGCTCAAATCTTCAAAGACTCCAATTCCTACAATCCAGAATCTTCCGTAACATTGTAAACGCTAGTTTTTACGTCTTAATATACCGTTCATTGCTCAAGTCGCCCAAACCTGTTACAGGAAATTCCATATTAACCTACAGACTCACACAAATCCTTTAATTCAACACCCGTCTTTCAGAACACTTCCTATTAACCCTCCTAGACGTCTTAAAAGACAATGGCCTCGTGATCTCCTCTCAAGTGAAGAGAGTCAATAGTGATTCTGTATAGTTTTGGAGTGTTACCTACCATTGGGTAGCTTCTCCACTCATTTATCTTAGTATGATTTTAACTTAAAGCGCTATCGCGCTCATTGTAGCATGAATAAGGATTAAAGAAGGGAATCACTTAAATTTATAATCATTTTCTACGAAAATTTATTTTAAGGTTTCTATGGGGAAAGCAATTTTAAAGTTTTCATTTTTAAAGTAATACTTAAAAATAATGTGTGGTTTCGTCATTCATATAAAATTGGAGTAAACTGAAATATAAAAGTATTTTGGTGAACGTTGATGAATTATGCTATGAAGAAATTTGGTGAGGATCGGACCAAGAAAGGAACACTGAATTATGTCCTAGTTTTGACCAAGTTTCATGTCTTTATCAAGGCTTTAAAATGTATAGATAGTCGTGAAGTTGTTGGGAAAGAATTTTTAAACATACACATTTGTTAAATCGTAGAAACATAAAAAAAGACAAATAAAAGTTACTAGTTTCTTGTCTTAAATCATCTACAGGAAAAAAAAATGCATTTTTTCAAAACAAGAACTACTAATTTTAATTTTTTTTTATGTTTCTGTAATTTAACAAACAGGTATGTTTAAAAATTCTTTCCCTAAAATCTTCACGACTATCTATATATTAAAGCCTCTTGATAAGGACAGGAAACTTTGTTGAAACGTGGGCATAATTGAATGTTTCTTTCTTGGTCCGATCTTCACCAAATTTTTTCATAACGTAAACTAAAATCTTTGTTAGAAAATTCAATTTTGTAGGGAATTAGTTAATCAGAAGTTCGCTTAATAGAATATGTTAGATTTTTTTTTTTTTGTTTGGCATTTTCCTGAAAACTGCTCCAACGATTTTCTTTTAACTTGGAAAACTTTCTATATAGATATAAACCTATCGTTTGATAAAAAAAAATATTTTTAGGAATGTGACCTTTGAGTCACAAGCGATAAACTTCCAAAAGTAATCACAAAACTAGCCACAAAGAGTCAACTCTTAGCTCTCTATATCAGGAGGCACTTTTACAAGCCAGAAAGTCCAGACCGCTCGCTCTTCGTCGGCTACTAAGTTTACGTTAAATATACGCTAAGAGTTCAGTGCAAATAGAGTGTTTCAGCAACATTTCCAACTTCTTTCCCACCAACCATTACAACAAGTTAAACACAAATAAAAATATTGTTTAATACATTTTATATGGTACAGTTTAGTACGGTACAATTTATACGTACGGTAGTATTGTACAATTTTATTGGAAAGTCAACATGACATTAAAATCAAGTAAAATTAAGATTTCCCCCCAAAAAATAATAAGACCCTGTTCGTGTTAAAAAGAATCATTGTTGATTAAGTTCTTTTCAATTTCTTTATATAATAACTTTCATTGGATGAAATATTGCAATTTTAGATAAGTTCAATTAATATTTAATAACTGATAATAAATTCTAGTACGAAACATAGGAACACGATTTTCTAAGTTTGCTAAAATTAGTATATCAAGTTTGAAAAAAAACGTTGTGAGAAAATCGGAAAAATTAACAATACTTCAAGTAATCAGATTTTCTTCAAATTCGGAAAAGTAGTAAAAAAAATATTAATCAAACGATCTCTCCAATTGAATAATTAGCATACCAAGGTTGAGGCAGAAACTCTTGGTGCCTTTTTCTAAAAAAAAAATCATTCAGTTAATTCGCAATACCAATGAAACTTTTTGGTCAAATTTCTGTGGTGATTTCTGAACGGAATTATAAATATGAACTCTCGATTTTTCGTTCTCGAATTTTTTTTGCAAGCACTAAAAACATTATATCCCTACTCAGGAAAAATTGTGTTTCTGATTTTGAAAATTTGACATTTCCATGATCATTCTTCTTATAGTAAGTAGTAAGAGAAAATAATAAAATTCCTAGAATAAAAAGTTGTTTTGCTTGCGGAATTTAAATTCTAACACCTTATGATAAGGGCAACAGTGTAATGCTTGCAATCAGGTTGCTGGAATGCTTCAAAACATGCATTTCTGATGGAAACTCAATTTCGAAAATCAGACACAACTGCATTAATTCCTCAATAAAAAAAAAAAAAAAAATGATTAGCATTATACCAGAGGATTGGGTATAGCGTCCTTTGTTTTTTATATATTCTTATCGTTACAAACATCTAATATTGTCAATGATGATTACCTGCTATTTCTAGATGTGCTAATCTTAAGCGATATTAATTTTCTGTTTGCAATGGCTATTTCCTCTAATAATTCGTTCACATCTTTTCTAGAATACAATGTTAGATATGCTAATGAAGATGCCTGTTGAAGTACACTGATTACCACCTCTGTTGGCTGTACAGGACCGAAATATAAATTCTTGATTAGACCAGGATTCTTGGATAGATTGTACCACCTGATGAGTGACAGGTATAATTATTATACCATCCATTTAGTGTCTTCTTTCTCACCTGTCTCAATCGTATTTACTACTTAATAGTCTCATTAAATATTTAACCATTTAATATTTAATTTTGTTATTATAAAAAAAGTTATCACCTATTGACAGTAAAAATGATTATTTTATATCAAATTTAAAAAAAAAGCTGTGCAAATAAATACTATTTATGTATTTTCAGTCCCGTTGGAGCAATTTTACTGTGTGAAGACAATGAGAAATTTTTAAGAGAATCAAGAGATTTGGTTAAGATGGATATCGGAATTTACTTTTAAATTTCATGTACAAACTGTTTTGTAAAATAACCATTGAGATACATTTTTTTATTAAGATGTAGTAAATAGAGTGCGCAAAAGCAACAACTACATTTTTAAGCGCCTTATACAAAAAAAAAAAGTTGTTTTGTTGTTTTTTAATTTAAGGCGCATCAACATCTATGGTTATTGACGCCCGGAGCCTTCTCAGTGCACTGCCGGCCCTCCGAACAGTGTTCTCTCGTTACAGACAACACTGCCCATCACCGAGCAGTGAGCTGTAGAGGCTCCTTGGAAGAAAAAAAAATCCAGTGGCAGCACAGCTGAACTCAAACCGGGATCTCCGCGTGGGAGTTCAGTACGCGAACCACTTAGCTATTCCCTTCCCTACAAAAAAAAGGTATTGATACTTTAGAGTAAACATACCTTGAACTACATACTAATCGACAACATTTCCAGGATGTTGCAGCTATAGGCCGGGCAATTATTTTCAAAGAAGTTATAAGAGATATACAAAGGGGCGAGATTAGGTCAATGGTAGCGCACTGAATGGTAACTTGAAATGCAGAGGTCTCGGGTTCGGGAGACTCTACAGCTTACTGTCCAATATAGGGCAGTATTGTCTGTAACGAGCGACTGGCAGTGCATGTAGAAGACCGGGATCATTGAGGTAGCGACATGGGGTTTGGATAGTGTAAAACTGGTCCCTCCCTCCCACAGACATTTAAAAATTAGGATATACAAATAAACATACATTTTTTTTCACACAAAGTATTAATATTTTAATAGATAAAATATTATCTATTATCAATTATTGTATATTGTATGCAATTAATTAAAAATAAATATTAATTTATTATTATAAAGAAGGCCATAATAAATTTGATTTATGAACCAGCTTGTTTTTCCTTCACCTTCATGTAAATGAATTTTATGTGGGGGGTGGGGGGATTTTACATATAAATTAGGTTTGTTGAAGTAATTTGACTAAAGAGTAGAAACGTCAGTCATTAAAAAAAATATATATAAATAAATGAAACAGGCAGCAGAGAATCACAGCCGTAGTGAACGTTAAAGGCGTAGAATATGTCGACACATACACATAGAACTTTGCATCAAGATCAAATATTAATAACGCGGAGACGGTTGTGGTTCTCTATTGCCTGATTCAATTTTTTTTTTTTTTTTTTTTAAGATATATAAGCCGTCCACATAAATAAAAATATCCATTTGAGAGTGTATAACGTGACACTTAAATCGTTGTCAGCATATTTTTTAAGTTTTTGACACTCTATTAAGTGCAAGTTTATTCGGCATTTTTTATAAATTTTCAATTTTTTTTTGTTAAAAATACCATATCTATTCACTTCCATAGAAACACGCAACAATGAATGTGTTAAAATAAAAATTTAATTATCACCAGACTTGGTGACGCTTTGTGGCAATGCTATTTTGGTAACGCTTACTAACGATAAAGTGATATCCCATTTATCAATGTGAAAGACGGATTTGACGTCAAAAAAAATAAACTCAGTTAATGACTTGGTCACTTTTCAATTTTAGCCAAAAAACTTTCGGTTAAGATGTGTAAAAATGAGCAATAAAATGACTCAATAATATCAAGATATGTTGATGGACAATTAGAAATAGAGACTCATATGAAGTTTGAAAATGATGAGAAGGTAAATAAATAAAAGAAACCTTGTTTATTTTTTCTTAATGAATATGTAGAAATTAGAATCAATGAAAAGATTTAAAGGAGAACAAACCTTTTGCAGACCCTGGCCACGTTGAACTTTATATCTTTCAATGGTAACCAAGTAAATACATAGTTTAACAGCTCGTCAGGAAGGTTCCCCGTGTTATCTCTTGCATCTTCAATCATTTTTTTATAACAAAAAAAAATTTTTATTTCATTAATTAATTTTAACTCACATAGAATTTTCAGTTTTGGGGACAATAATGTTAAATTTTATTAATTTAGTATAAAACTAATTTTGTGCCAAAATGAAAATAATTCACTTAAAAATTTTAACATTTTTAAGTATACAGCTGTTAATTACTGATATCATTTCAATTTTTATTTATATTATTCTAAAATGATGTATATTCTTAATAAAATATTATTGCAAAATAACTTTTATCTATTTTATTATTAATTTATTTATTTATTGTATAAGAAGAAATTAATTATAATAAGAATTATTTCATCGTGGAAAACAGATTTGGAAAATGAGTATCTCTCAATAATTACTATTTTCTTTATTAAAAAAAAAATGTTTTTTGACAAATGTTAATTGGTTAAGTAAGTGACATATATACAATTGGATAGAGCGAGCTGTATGAATCCTAGTATTTTGTAAATCCACTCATCTATGGTCATTAGCTTCTGGAACTTTCTCAGTGCACTGGCTGCCTCCGGACAGTGTTTACCCGCAACAGACAACATTTTCCATCATCACAGTGAGTTGCAGAGGCTCCTAGGGCAGCACTGCTGGAATCCAGGATTTTGTAATGGATAGCAAGAAGAAAAAAGATATAATTTTTAAATAAATTATAAATCTAAAAATTATAACTAGTGGTTCCAGCCAGCCGCTATCTGCAGGTCAATTACCACGGCAATAAACCCTTTCAAACAAGGGTCAATACACAGCCAAAGAAACGCCGCTAAACCCTTTCAAAAAGGAGTCATTATACGGTCAATGTACAGAGGCCACTGGCCTGTATACCCTTCATACAAGGGTCACTGTACACTCAAGAGGCCACCTGGCTACCATCTATTAACAAACAGTCTGTTAATCACCGACTGGCCACCATCTGTCGCCACCCTGGTCACCGACCTACCTAGGGTCAACATACTGCAAGAGATGTCTCAGTGTGGCACGCACTTACACATCTGTCAATGTGTGAGTGATACCAATATAAACTTCGCCCACTGGAGGAGGGGATCAGTCATACACGAGATATACATCAGTATCAAATCAGTCTTCATCAGTATTCCATCAGTATCAAATCAGTATTCAACAGTCAGACAGCAGTTCACGTCAGTTCAAGCAGTTAAGTTTCACACATCGCGAGCGCGTCCCTATTCAAGGTTTAAACATTACATCTTTAATATTTATTAATCATTTCATAATTCATTTATAGTTGTGCATCTTAGTTCATCTAATTTCAAACACTTTAAATTAATTGTTAAAATATAGTCTATTTTCGTAATTCAGTAGTTCGTATTTCGAGTAATAACTCTCTAACTAACAATCACCTATTCATCACTTCAACTCCCTATTCAAGACATCTGATTCCAATACATCTGGTGGCAGCGGTGGGATCCGATCAGTGATTCCAATACAATTTCCACTACCGCACTACCATTGTGCAAATCCCTTCCCTATTGCTGAATATTTGACTGCTTGAATATTACATTCATTTATAGATGTTTGGAGTGTTGAGTATCTTTTCCTTTTTTTTAAATTGAATGTAATTACAAAAATTTTTGCGTATTGAATATACAATTAGTTCTCAAAATTTTTCATTCCTATAGTATTTTTTAATAACTATAACTTATACGCTTTTTAAAAATGTTATTTCGTAATAAACTTTTTTCAGATGATTACTTCTGTTGGAGAAATAAGTTTATACAGCAATTTAATTAGAAATATTCACTAGAATATAGTAGAATTCATATAATTCGTTCTGTGAGATTTGCACTATACTTATTAACAATTATAAAAACAAAAATCACGTTTCACTGTCTATTATTTTAATTTGGCAATATTATTAATGCTCAATCAATAAGGGCTCACGATCCTGGGTCGAGTCCAGTAATGCTGCCCTTAGATTTTCTCTTACTAAGTGTCTCTACGGCTCACTAGTCAGTGATGGACTCGTTTGTAACGAATGAACAGTTTCCCGAGGCCGGCAGTGCCCTGAGAAGTCTCTTGACGCCAATGATCAAAGATGTATACGTGCCTTAAATCAAACCTGAAAAACTGAAGTCTTCGGGTCGGGACCGCGTCAGTGGTTTGTTATAAACTGATGTTCCGCCCATATTACTATAGGCTTCTTCAGGGTAGTGTCGCTTCTAAAGGTGAAACAACATTCAACAACAAAAGCCTATTGCAATATAGGCAGAACATCTGTTTATAACAAACCACTGATGCGGTCTCAACCAGAAGGCCTAAGTGTTTTACATGGCAACGGATGCGGAAGCCTGAAAGACTATATTGTTATAATTACTATTCCGTTTTACTTTCTCTTACTCCTAGTAAGAGGAAGTATTGTAATCGTGTCAAATTTTCGATATCGAGTTTTCACCGGAAATATCCGTTTTGAGGTCCCCTGAGTCCAAAAAAGTGGTTTTTAGCGAATGGTCTGTGTGTTGTGGTGGGTGGTGTCCTGTGTGTGTGTTATTTTTTTGTATGTGAACCGCTAGCTCAAAAACGACAAATCGTAGAAAGTTCAAAACTGAATTACGTTTAGGTATCACCATGGGATCTGACGGTGCGTTATGTGTCATGATTCCTCAAACCGGAAAGTACCACCTTTACTAGTTGTTTGTTTTACGTTTTTGCAATTTCTCAAAATGGGCTCCGAAGATTTCTTTAAACTTTTCTATATCAAACTTACACATACAAAGAGCTACAACTTTTATTTGAAACAATTTCTCCAGCGAAAATTCATTTAAGGGCACTTCTGGGAGGGGTGGGGTTATTTTTCTTCTAAAGTGCTATCACCAGTATGATTCTACCAATTGTATTCATACAAACAATTAAATTAGAAACTAAATACATGCCAAAATTCGAGTTTCAGAAAATTAGTAAACCGAAGTGCGCTTTTACTGAAACAATTTTTTTTCAGTTTTCGACGAATCTTATTAAATTTGGTACACAAACTATAAAAGCTGTCAATTATAATTTGGAGAACTGGAGTAAGAGAAAGTTGTGTGAGTGTTTCACACCAGATTTTTTCTTATATTATTTGTCTGATTAATGTACCAGTTCCTACAAACAGCTATTAGCCATGTATATACTTGTTATATTGCTTATTGCTAATAATGGTTAATTAATAATTAATTAAAAACATTGATTATCATATCATTAATAAACTCAGTTTCATTATATAATTTTAGTATCAAAACCTTGGCTAATTAACGTAGATAAAAATTGTGGATAAATTTAATCTATAAAATAATGTATTTTTAAAAGATAAGTTTAAACTAACTATGATCTCTCCACGAAATGATTGATGTAGAAAATTATTTGCAATCCAATCGAATTCAATACGAAGGTTAACTGTGATATATTTTAAAATTATAAAAATTAATACAATGTTGAATCTATTTTAATGATTCAGATATAAATATAATCAATACCATTCAATAATAAATTAAGGATTCTTTGTATTATAATTAATTATACAGTGTTCAATAAAAATCTATTTCTAGAAATGTTAATTGGCTGGTTGTTGATTGTATTTGCGTCATTTTTATTTGCTACTTTTATAATATAAAAAAAAATAATAATAAGTACTATTATGAAGAATTATTAATGGTGTTTAGGGAAGGGAATAGAGGTTAGCGTACTGGACTCCCACGCGGAGGATCCGGGTTCGAGTTCAGTTGTTGCCGCCCTTAAATTTTTTTCTTCCTAGGAGCTTCTACAGCTCACTGTCCGGTGATGGACAGTGTTGTTTGTAATGAGAGAACACTGTCCGGAGGCCGACCAGTGCACTGAGAAGGCTCCGGTCGCCAATGACCATAGATGTTGACTCGCCTTAACTTAAAAAAAATAAATATAAAAAAAAATTAATGGTGTTCCTCCATTAGTGAACGTTCACAATTATTAGTGTTCATCATGAACCAAACTGGATTTTATTTTGTAGACTGGGTCATGAGATTTGAAAACTAATTTGATAATTCTTACGTATTAGATATATTTAAAGTCATATTTTATAATTATTTCAAACAATACTGCTGGCCGATTTCAGACATAGTCACAGTCTGTTGATGGTCACTTCGGAAGTCTACAATTTAGGACATTGCAACGCCTAGCAATCCATTTAATACCCATACTCCCCACTCTGTTTTGTAAATTGGTTCAATCTCATTAGCTACTGCTTACGGCAGAATTTAACAGAATTGAAGCCCTTTATTTATTAATCCTGCCTACTAAATATTATTACTTTAATTACTAGAGGTCTATGATCGCACAATCAATACTGATTTCCAAAATATCCTGATTCTATTTTCCAAAATACGTGATGTGAAACCCTGACACCATCACTTTCTCTTATTCCTGTTAGTACAATTATATAAAAAATCTGGTGTGAAACACTCACAATACTTTCTCTTAATCCAAATTATATTGTTACATAGTCTTTAGTTTATCAAACTCTAATATATAACGGCTTTTTTTTATTATAATTTATTTGTTTTTGCACTAATAAGTAGTTTGATTCCTTTTTTATGTTGTTGCGAGAAACTAGATTTTGATTGTATTAGCTCTTTTGATTGCATTTCCATCTTTATAGTATTCTTTCAATACGTTATGGACTGCGCAACATACATAAAATTAAGATCAATATAATGAATAGCTAAAAACTCCAGGTATAACCAAAGTTTTTCAACTGAATATTATGAATTTCTTGGAGAAAATTTTGTGTGTGTTTAACATCAATTTTATTTTGTTCCATTAGTACAAATGGCCAAATACAAAATGGCGGACTTACATTCGATCTTGCAGTTCTGCATAATTTATATTCTAAATTTTTTCTTTATAGCTCACAAAGTTTTATTGCACAATTTGTTAATTTATAAAATACCTACAAAGGGAAAATCAGCAAAAAAAATTCAAAAAAATTTTTTTTTCATAGAAATAATTAGCTATAAATAATTAACCAATCACAGTGTAGAAGTAAATATGTCAAATGTGGGACATGGTTAACATA
>JAAEAF010008270.1:48300-63483 GCA_011037195.1 Triatoma infestans | reverse complement strand
CTCTACTCGAGCTGTTTACTATCTATACCAGTGAAGAAGGGTCTGGAAGATTCTAGAACATTTCAGAAAGAGCTAGAGCGCCCCGCTAGCGCTTCCTGGCGGCCACGAGGAGAAGTTCAGGTGCCTGCTTTCTCTCTTAGATGACACTAGTGGCTGCGTTACAGTATCCAGTTACAATATAGTGGCTGCTATATATACAAATACAGCCGAGCTAGACAAAGGGCACTTTACAACCAGTTAGCAACCTATCTACCTTCTCATTATTGGATGACCAATCTGTCTCTTTCTATTTCTCTCGCTACCTAACTTCTATTTTGGTGCAAAGTTCTTGCAGTTTTTGTGTTCTATTCACTATACATGTTCAGTATATCATCTAGTTTATTACTCTAAAATCTATTTCCCTCTCCTTCTCACATTATATTGGTGGCAGCGGTGGGATTCAAACCCAGCGTTTTCGAGCTCAGCTTCAGCATTTTTCAACCAAGCTTAGATAGTGTGAGAAATATAAGGAGACAGACTGGCTGAGTGATGAGAAAGTTAGGTTGCTGACTAGTTGTAAACTTTGTAGGGCTAGCTTGGCTGTAAATCTATCTAGAATCTCTGACCCTAGTCTGGCCTAGGTAGCGAATAACTAGGTTGAATCTTCGTTCATTGGATCCTTTGAATCTTTAGTGATACGGATCCCATTACAGTATCATTCTTATAATATTATAACGCAGCCAGTGGTGCCATCTAGGAGTGGAAACCGCAAGTTCTCTTAATGGCCGCTAGGAAGCGCTGGCGACGCGCTCTAGTTCTCTCTGGAAGGATTGAGAAGGTTCTAGGAGATTCTCCACCGGTATAATAGTGGGACCGCAGAGAGTTGAGAGAGTTTCCAGTTACAAACGAAGTGTACGTTTGTGGAAAGTGTATAAAAACTGAACAAAGTGAACTTTTGTGGTTTAAACTGTGAAGTAATTATTATTGTGTTGTTTTTTTTTTGTAATTTATTGTGTATCAACCACAATTGTTGTTTTTTTATATGAAGTTTAGAGTATTTTTATCTATACGAACCCACTTAACCTAGTTGCAGTAGCTAGTTTAGAGGGAAAAACGTTACAATATTAATATATATTTGTTGTTGATAATAATATATATTTGTTGATTGGATTTCAAAGCTATGGGTTTAGTAAAAATGTAGAATAACTACCCCATTCTTGAGAGCATTCTATAGTTTTGGAGAAACACACATTTGGATGTCTCCTGAGTAAAAAAAGATGTTTTTAGCCAATGATCTGTACGCGTGTGTTTGTGTGAACAAAATATATAAAACGATAAGTCTCAGGAAGCACAAGCTTGGTATTCCGTATGAATGGATACTAGACATTTCGTCCTGCACGAAGGATTAGGACGAAATCCATCGACCGAAACTGAGACTCTTTAATTAATTATTTTTTCAGTTTGTTTGTTTGTTGTTTTTTTTTTTTTTATACAATTTCCTCAAAAATCGCTTCAACGCTATTCGTTAAGCTTTTACACATTTAAATACTTATAACTTTCATTTATCATATTTTCTCTGAAAAATTGATTTTTTTTGGGGAGGGGGGGGGAATTCTGAGGGAATGGTAACGACGACTTTATATAATAGATTTTTAAGTTTTATGGACTTTTTTAAAAAAAAAGTTAGTAAACAATTTTCTATAAAAATTTAAATGCTGATTGGCCAGATAACATTCTATAACTTTTGCATAAAATATTTTTCTGTTAAACTGATTTCTTGGGACTTGTGCAGAATTTGAGAAGTTATGATTCAAAGGTTATTTATTTATTCCAGTTTCTTCAATGCTATTAACGCTGTCTAAAGGGCCACAATTTAACTACATTGTAATGACTATCTGAGCCTTGGATGTGTGTCTGCTATCCATATATTTATTGTCCACCCTTCTACATTTATGTTAGAGCTCTGTAAAAGAAAATAAATAAATAAATAAATCAAAGTATAAAGTAAATTTATCATTTTCCTTTTATTGTATTAACCACAATAAGATGTAGTGGGATGTGAGTGTTTCACACCAGATTTTTTTTTTTTCCTTTTCAGCGGACAAGAATACTCATGAAATATTAACTTCCGGTGAAAAACTCAGTTTCGAAAATTTGACACGATCAGGAGAAATACTCTATTCCCGGTCCAGCTCGTCACCTTGCATCACTGTTCTGTAGATTAATTTTTTTTTTTTTTACATTCAATTTCATAATCACAATATATAATTTACAAAAAAAAGTCTGGTGTGAAACACTCACACGACTTACTCTTGCTATAATTAATACAATTTAATGAAGGAATTGCAATATTACAATGTTTATTTAAGTTGGCCATAAAAATGATACTATGATTTTACTTGTATTCCTAAATGGCCTGGAATGAAAAAGTGAGCCATCCATTAGATCCGAAGATTTGACATATACACTGTCGCCCTGGTAAGTACATATACACTGATAAATGGGCGCAGTGTTCTTCGGAATAACTGGCCAACTTAGCTTTATTAAAGAAGGAGTTATTACCGAGCCCTTTGATTGCCCTGATGAACCAGCATCGGCACAATCGATTGCTGTATGAAAAATCGTGGATGACATGGACGTGAACATGTTGGCAGTGGTGGTACCATACGAGGAGAAGGTTGATGGCAGATCGGAACCTCTTTTGGAAAATTTCAAAATTGAAAGCTTCAATAAAGCTTTCAAGTTTAAAATCTCTTTTCATGGATAGGATATGGTGGACAAATGAGGCGTCCACGTAATCCACGAACGGTTTGATGTATAAGGTGTCCGTTTGGTCCATCGTACTGTACGCACTCCCAAGGAATGTCTCCCATATTCCCGATGTCTGGCTCGTAGACTCCATCAGACAGATGGACGTCTCCTGCAAGACATCCGGAATGTGAACTAGCTTCAAAATTTCTCAGGAATAACTCGGTCTTTAATAAACTCTAAAAAGCGAAAAGATCTCGTTTCATCATCTCCACTCGAGGACGTTTCGCTGGAGGAGCTGCGTCATGTTCGTCCTCGATGCTGATGGGGCTTGGAGGAGCTGCGGCTGTGCACTTTGGGCATTCTAAGTCTTGTGTATCCTCACAAATGCAAGTTTTGTTTGACATGCTATGCAAATTTTTAAATTTTTACTGAATAATAACGAGAAAATATATAAATGTTTCTTTTACACTTTAAACACTGCTTTAAATAATTTTTCATGAAAGTAAGTGGCGGACGGGCGTTAGGGGTTAGCGGAAGACACAATCAACACCTTTGCTGCGACGACGACTAGTGACTAGAGCGACGACTGGCTACAGTGACGACTAGCTTATAGAGCGCTCTATATCTAACTCTATCTTTAAACTAACCGGCACACTCCCCAATACCCTTCTAAAATTAATTTTTTTCAAAAAAAAATGTTACAAATAAATAGTGATACGATTCTATCTTTGCAGCAAAAAGACTTAGATTAAAGGAAAAAGTAAAAAAAAAACTAAAAAATTAGTTGACTGGGGGGCCAAAGAAGAAAGTTTTTCTTTTTTTTGATAACTTTATTCGACGTTTTGGACATCTTTGGTGTCATTCCTCAGGAATTAAAAAGACAAAAAATATGGATATAAAGAAAATTGTATGATTACATTAAAACATATAACAATTTAACAATATTAGAAAGGTATGATGCCTGTTAAGGAAGGAAGAATGGAGAAGAATGAAGAGAATTCTCTTATAAATTACTGATTGATTTTTCCAGTATTCACTTTTAAGTAAAAGGTGGCTCTTATTCAATTGAAAACAAGTAATTGTTTATACTTAAAAGTGTATACTTTTTATAAAAGTAAACACTTGAAAGTATTTGCTTATTTGTATTCAATAGACCCACATTGTATTACAGATAAGAAAAAAACAATACTGATAACAGATCGATTCGTGTATTCCAATTAAACATTTCCATTAAAAATTAAACTGATGAATGAAAATTTAGTTTCATTGAGTAATTTTCTTTCAATAAATAAATAAATAAATAAATAAAACATAGATCTGGTGCTGTAATTTTTTTTTTTTTTTTTAACAATTCATATTAGTTACAAATAACTTTGAAATGGTTTAAAGTAAGCATATGATTTTTTAAAAAAAATATATTTAAATAATAACTGTGACAAATTTATTTCTTTATTTCTTTATTTTTTGGGGAAGAAAGGAATAAGATCATTTCTATAATTACTTTATTATTATTATAAACATAATTTATTTTTTTATTTCCATTTAACAAAGTTAATTTTTTTATGCTTTTCCGACGGTATATATATAATAAATTTGTTTATTATATAATAATAAAAGTAGAAGAAGTAAAAGAGATAAGAATAATAGTGTTAATGGAAACTTTGCAAGCAGACAAGGTGGTTGAAGAAAATATTGGTGATTCGGTGAATCGTCCAGAACAAGAACAACAGGACGACCAACAGGCTACAACAATTATCGATCATGAAAACATATTATTGAAAAAGAAGGCACCAAGTCGTAAGCATGATACAAGAAATATATTTTCGGGAGAAATGTTAAAAGCAATCGATTCAGATGGACGAGATATTAGATCATGGCGGGAATATTTGGATATGGCTAAATTATGTTTTGATAAGCGTATGAGCAATCCAGAGTTGCCCCTAGTAAATAAAATGGATTTTGACATTATTAAAACTCTCGGTATTGGCGCATTTGGTAAAGTGTTATTAGTGAAACATATTGTTACAAAAACTTATTATGCGGCAAAATTATTAAGTAAAGCGGTACTGGTAAAGGGCCAACTCGTACAGCGTGCACGTGATGAGAAATTAATTTTACAAAGTATTCGATTTGTTTTTACAATACATTTAGAATTTTTCTTTCAAGATAATTTCTACATATTTTTCGTAATGCCATTAATACCCGGCGGTGATATGTTCACATATCTGAATAAAATGAAGCGTTTAGAAGAGCATCATGCTAGATTCTATTCAGCGCAATTGTTATTAGCTTTGGAATATCTACATCATATTGGTCTAATTTTTAGAGATTTAAATCCAGAAAATATATTAATCGATTCTTCTGGTTATTTAAAGATAGCTGATTTTGGCTTTTCTAAAGTTATCAATCTAAGAACTTATACATTTTGTGGTACAGGTGAATATTTAGCACCGGAAATGTTGACCTGTCGATCATATGGTAAATCAGTTGATTGGTGGACTTTTGGCATTGTATTATACGAATTGTGCGCTGGTTATACACCTTTCTATTCAAAATTAGAAGCTAAAATCTATGATAATATATCTAGATGTCGTTATGAAATGCCACATCATTTTTCTAATGACCTTAGGGATATAGTTAAAAATCTATTACAATTGGATTTGACAAGGCGATATGGTAATTTGAAAAATGGTGTTGATGATATAAAAGAGCATAAATTCTATAAAAATGTATCATGGATAATGTTATTGAATCGTGAAATAAGAGCGCCTTATATACCATTTATTACCAAACCTGGTGATGTTTGTAATTTTGAAAAATTTGATGAAAAACCATTAGAGACGGCTAAAGTTGATTTATATTATGAAGAATTTGCTAAATTTTAATAAATAATAAATATACAAAAAAACCAAATAATTGATTTATTTAATAATAGCAATAAAATTTATACTAAGGGTTTTTTAATAATAAAGTTTTTCCATTATTTAGCAGAGCCTGCGCACCCACACACACACACACATACATATATATGTGTGTGTGTGAGTGTGTAAAAATTATAAACAGTCACTCATCTTATTAAATAAAAAACATCTTAACTCTGCCTTCCCCTGGTCTCTTTGTCTTAATGGTAGTTCACTTTATTATTCCTAATCTAACAATGTTATTAACCGTTTAATTATTGTAACATACTATTCCTTTGATTGTTTTATTCAATTGAATACTTCTAACCCTCTTGTTTATTATAAACAAACAAAATATAATGCATGATAATTCTTAAAATATATTTCTTTAATTTATTTTATTTAACACAATCTCAAATACAGCTTTTTCTAACGGATTTTTTGTATATTTTCTCATATTAATCATGCATGGATTTCAATGTTTAACTATGTAATGGTACCGCAAAGATAATGCAACCACTGGTGGCTATCTTTGCTGGTTAACAGAGACTACTCTCTGACTTAGGCAGGCTAGAGTGGGAGAACCTGTGTATATAAGCCAGTGGGAATCTATCTATCAGATACAACCATACAACGGTACATCACCATCGCTAGCTTCACCATCCTTAGCTAGCTCTAACAAGGCCATCACTAGCTTTCTGCTACATAAGCTAGTTTTCATCATCATAGCTTTAACAACACTGGCTAGCTCGCAACAGGTACCGCAAAGATAATGCAACCACAGTAGAGAGAAGAGAGGCCCCCCTCTGCTTAACAGAGACTACTCTCTTCTCTCTGCTTTGGTTGCATTATCTTTGCGGTACCGTTACCACTATTATTTTATCCGTTTAAGAAAAGCATGATAATTTATTATAGTACATCTACTTTTTTATCAAAAGTCTCAAATAGATTCTTATATTATATTAATCTTGTATGCTTTTCAATGTTGCATTAATCATATTAATTAACCATATTAATATTTAATAAACGTATTTTGTTAATGTATCGTGTTCACATTATCTCTGAATACTGACTACGAATCTTGGGGAGGTTAATCTTTTTCTGTACAATATATACAGGGTGTCCCAAGGTATATGGATAACGACTTTTTCTCGGAAAACTAAGATAGCTAGTTATAAAACTGAAAAATACGTGTCCCTGTAGTTTTTTTTTGTTAGAAATCCAAATTTAATTTGTAAATTTGTTTTGGTGCTTCGAGAAGCGAGATCCAGGCACCAACTTCATTTTTCCAAATGGGGAGATGTGGTTTTTATTTAAGAAATAGATTCCTCTAATTTTGTAAGAAAGATTTACTTGAACGGTTTTTTTTTATGAATGATATTTTACAAGTTATGAATGAAAACATGATTCTTATAAGAAATTTCTAAATGATAATATTATAACGGTTTTTTGATTGAATAAGAAGAAAAGTACTATTTTATTATAAATTTTACTTCTCATTAATTACAGATCTTGCATGAACTGGCCCCCACCATTAGAGATGCATAGACATGCTCATTCCTGCCAATTGTCCCTTACTGCCAAAAAAATAGATTCGGCTTTAACCGAGTTACAGGCATCTATTATTTTCTGCTTTAGTTCATCTACAGATGCAATCCCGGCTTGAATGTGATACACCTAGATTTAGAAATGCTTTTAGATAAGCAGAAATAAGAAAAGAAAGAAAAAATGTATGAATAATCACCTTGTTATTCAGGTATCCCCCAAGGGAGTAGTCCATAGGTGTCAAATCCGGTGAATGAGATGGCCACTGAATCTCCCCCGTGCCGATATAACACGCCTATCAAATTGCCTATCGAGATATCTCTTGCATTATGAGCAGGGCAGCCGTCATGCTGGTACCACATCCTTCGTCTCCGCTCAAGGGGTACATTCTCCAAATGTAGAGGAAGAATGTTGGTGAGGAATTGAACATAAAAATCTCCATTGATATTCTCTTCATAAAAGTATATATAAGTTGATTCCCAACTAAACCACACCATACATTTATTCCAAGGACAGTCTGATGACGGGTTTCGTATGTGACTCGAGGATTTTCTTCGGCCCATACCCTGAAATTCCATCGGTTTATGATGCCGTTATTGGTGAATTTAGATTCATCCGCCCAAAGAATATTCATCAAAAATTCTGGATCTTCTGACAATTACACATCCATCATTGTAATAAATTCTATACGGCGTTCATGATCTGTAGGGCGCAATCCTTATATGATATGGGCCCTATAAGGTCGTAAGTCGTAGATTTTTATAATCCTCCAAACAGTACTTTTAGAGATTTTTAACTCGTGACTGATTCTACGTACGAATGAAGAAGGGTTTTCTCGGATCCAGAGAAGTACATCAAGTTCATTGTCAAACGAACGGACAGGTCTTGGAAAATTCCAATTTTTTAAATTTGGCACAACAGATCCAGATTCCCGAAAAGTATGTGCTACACGTAAAATTGTGCGGTAATCTGGATGTCTTTCGAGGTCGGGGAACCTCTCCGCATACAACTGAGCAGCTCTCAAAGCAACCCTCCCACATTCTAAAAAAACATCAACCGTATCACGACCTTCAAAAGGTTGAAACAGTACTCTTGGCAAGTTGAAAGTAGCAATTAATAAGAATAACTGTATCATTTGTGTAGGTACACGTTGAATAAGTAATGTATAAGCTAATTAATGTACACGCTATTTAATGTATAAGCTAATTTGGTGTGCAGTACTTTTAACAAATATTCCTGCACACCCTTAATGGACTTATCTTTCAATAAACTAAACCTAATGGGGTTGAAATACTTTTATAAATTTTCTTTCAACCCCGCGATGCAACATATTCTAATCATTCACTCTAACATTCTCGCCAATAAATACATTCACTCTAATAAATACATTCACGCTAATAAATACATTCACACTGATAAATACATCCATACTGAACGTTCACTCAAGGGGAGAGTACTTGATATTCCTTTCCCCTTTAAAATAACTAACCTAATTGGGTGAAGTACTCGATATTCCTTCACCCATTTTACTTAACCTAACATATCTTTTAGTCTAAATACTATTATATACATTCATATCTTTCAGATATGTAAATAGGCTCCTTATGTAAGGAGAACCCTCTTGCAGAATAGCGCGCTTGTCATGTGGCAGACCTGCTCTTACCCTCTGGCTGTGCAGTGCCTGACACCCTTCCAGTACGTGCGCCACCGTTAGCCTTTCTCGGCATCGAGGACACCTCGGCCTTCTTTCGCCATTAAGGAGGTACCCATGTGTCACACGTGTGTGACCAATCCTTAGTCTCGTCAGTATTACTGATTCATGCCGCGGGAAATTCTCGACTGTAGTACTTCGCACACTTGGTCTGATATCTCTTAACTTTTCATTTGTGTTGCCACTGTGCTTGCCATTTTCTGTTTATAATATACTTCATATAAATTTGCATGTCAGTGGGACGTACAGGGATGACATCTATAGTATTTCTAGAGGCTGCTCGTTTTGCCGCCTCGTCCGCCTTTTCATTACCGGACACTCCTATGTGGCCCGGCACCCAGGCGAACGTCACCCATTGACCACGTGCGCTTAGATAGTACAATGATTTAAAAATATTTATTACCAATGGGTCCGTCGAGAATTTATCCCGGAGAGCCATTATTGCACTCAATGAGTCCGTCAATATTAATGATTTATTATAATTTTCATCTTCGATTAGCTTTATGGCCTGGCAAATGGCATACATTTCAGCCGTGTACACTGATGCATATTGAGAAAGTGTCCAACTAAGGGTAACTCCCTGCGTGTACACAGCACTGCCTACGCCGTCGCCTATCTTCGACCCGTCTGTAAAGACAGGCCGGGAGTCATGATAAGAATTTAGTAGTTCCAATAATTTTTGTCTATAGACGACGGGTGGTGATTCCTCTTTTTTATGTATTGCCAGGTCCATGCGGACGCTTGCAGAGGGTATAGACCAAGGAGGTAGAGGCGCAAACCCCAACTCAACACTTGGCTAAATTGTATTCCCTCCGCATCTAATAACTCCTTAGGCTCGGACCCCGAGGGGTCGCGTCCGCGAACGTTGCTGACGGTACTCTTCATCATGTGGGCTCTCGAATATGGTATGAAATAAGGGATGAAATCGCTTCCCCCATATTCCGGCGATGTAGGTCAGAGTAAGCTGTTCCCTTCTAAACTGAGGAGGCAGCATCCCCGACTCTACATAGAGACTTTGTAATGGACTGGTCCGGAAGGCGCCTGTGAATAATCTGATCCCTTCATTATAAATTCGGTCTAGTAATTTCAGGCGTGACTTGCGTGCAGAGCTATAAATTGGCGCTCCATATTCCAATTTGGAGCGGGTAAGTGCAATGAAGATGCGCTTTAGGATTTCCCGCTCGGTACTCCATTTATAGCTGCCAAGAAATTTCAATATATCGAGGGTTCTCCTTGCTTTTTTGTAAGTATAATCTATGTGATCCTGCCAGGTTAGCTTAGTATCGAAGATGAGGCCTAGGAAACGGACGCTTTCTTTGTACTGGATTGATCTGTCTTTTAAATATAATGTGGGAGGAGTGTGCTCGTGACGTAATCTGCAGAAGTATAAGCACACCGTTTTAGTACTGGAAAATTTGAAACCGTTCCTTTCAGCCTCCTCAGCCACTTTATCTACTGCCTGTTATAGGGTTTCTCCGACCTCATCTAGATCACTTCCTGATAGGTAAATGGCGAGGTCGTCGACGTACAAAGATATTTGAATTGGATCTCCCACAACTTCGGCTAGACTATTTACTGCCATCGTGAATAATGTTACACTTAATACCGACCCCTGTGGTATTCCATTTTCTAATATGTGTGGGTCCGAAAGTACAGACCCCAGACGCACTCGGAACCTTCGTGACTCCAAAAACCCACAAAGGAACCTTGGCAATTTCCCTCTCAACCCCCATTCGTGACACTTCCGCAGGATTGCATATCTCCAAGTTGTATCATAAGCCTTCTCGAGGTCAAAGAACACGGCCAGCACATGCTCCCTACGCATGAATGCGTTTTGCACGTAGACCTCAAGGCGGCTCATTTGATCCAATGTGGAACGATACCTACGAAATCCCGCTTGATGCTGGCTGTAAAGTCCTCTCGTTTCTAACACATAAACTAGTCTATAATTAATTATGGATTCGAGGACCTTACTCAAGCAGGTGGTCAACGAAATAGGTCTATAACTAGAGGGATCACTGGGGTCTTTTCCTTCTTTAGGGATCGGTATAATAAGTGCTTCCCGCCAACCATCAGGGTATTGGCCTGTCTCCCATATGCTATTGTACAACTGGAGAAGGCTTTGTTTCCCAGCTGCGATCAAGTTTTTGATCATAGCATACGGGATTCCATCCAAACCTGGAGCAGTATCTTTGCATTTCTTTAAAGCGTTCTCTAATTCTTGTATGGTCAGCGGTTCATTATATGTTTCAAGGATGGCAGATTCAAAGTCAAGTGGCTGTTGCTCCACGTCACCTTTTCGCCGGAGAAACTCCACCGAGAAACCCTGTGAGCTAGACACCTGAGAAAAGTGTCCAGCCAAGGCCCCAGCTACATCTCCCGACTCGGTGACGACGACATCATTGATTTTTAGTATCGGTATCGACGGGGTTCTGCGACTGCCAGAGAGAGCTCTTATCTTATTCCACACCTCCTTTAAAGTTGAAGATGGGGAAATCTTTGAAATATAGGAGGTGAGGGTTTCCTTTTTGGTTTGTTTGATTAAACACTTCTCCCTGGCTCTTAATCTTTTAAAATTTATTAAATTTTCCTCCGTCGGATACCTTTTAAATCTATTTAGGGCCTGCTTTTTTGCCGCGTTGGCTGCCTTGCATTCCGGAGTCCACCAGGGGACGGGGGGTCTTGTGACTCTCCCACCAACCTCGGTATTGTGCCCCCGGCAGCATGAACCAACGCTTTTGTGAATCTCCTGGTATCGAGGGTCACATCACCTGTAAAGTTTGGTATCATCACTCTCGCGGCATAAGCAGTCCAGTTTGCCCTTTTGATGTCGTATCTCCAGGGTATTACATAATCTGACCTGGAGATGGAGCTCGATACTAAGATTGGAAAGTGGTCACTGTGATATAGTTCATATAGTGTGGTCCACTCCAGACGAGCAGCAATGGTGGGTGTTGCCACACTCAGGTCAATTGCACTGAAGCCTCCTGAATGTGCATTGAAACGTCTTACTTCACCACTGTTGAGGAGCATCAGATTAGCATTGTCTACAATCTCCTCAAGAGTTCTGCCTCGAGCATCAGTTTTCACTGACCCCCACCAGGTGCTGTGACAGTTGAAGTCTCCCATCAACAACACCGGGGCAGGGAGCTGCGAGAGCAAATTCTCCAGATCACTTCTCCGCCAGAATATATCTGGCAGGTAGATACTAGCTATAGTGATCTGCAGTGGTGCAGCTAGGCGCACGGCTACGGCTTGCAAATTAGTTTGGAGGTGTAGCCGTCTGCTGGGGATGTTATCCCGTATACAAACGGCCACACCACCGCGCGCCCTCCCACCAGGGGCAGGTTGTACCTCTTTACTGTGTATGACGTACCCAGGAATTCGAATGTGTTGCCCCGGGCGAATCTTTGTTTCCTGGAGGCACAACCCAAATGGACGGTGTTCCGCCACCATTCGGCGTAAACCTTCCATATTATTAGTATAGCCCCGCATGATCCATTGAAGAATGGACTCACACATTTTAATAGCTAGAAGTGACCACGAGTGGCAGGATCTTGCCTAGTGAATTTAAAATATTCACAAAAATTGGTATTTCAAAACTATAATATACATAAAGACGTAGATACATGGATGCTGAAAAGGTAATCATAGTAATTATTAGTCAGTGGCACACGTTTTCCGGGGCTTGCCTTTTGGCCAGCCCCTTTTTCTTCTTCTAGGGAGGTGGTCGGAAGTGCTTCCCCCCTCCGATTCAGAGGCCTCAATGTCCGTTCCCAGCAGCTTCCATTGCTGCTTCGTGGTACGGACACTTTGGCCGGAGGACAATTTGTCCTTTGGTAGATCCGATGGTCCCCCCCTGACACTTAATGCATATGGGGGTGGCAACATCAAACCACTATTTCTTTTTCTCCTAGGAGAGCGTTTCGGTGGACTAACCACCTTCCACTCCCCTTTGGAAGCGATTTTTTGTTTAGGTGGGGGCAATCCCACCTTTGTAACACTCCCACTAACAGTGGGATTGATTGTAGGTAGCCTTTCGGCTACCGGTGCCCCTAGAAGGGCATTTTGTATAGATGGTGAGATTTCTCTCACCTTTGTAATGGCCCCTCTTAAAGTCGGAGAGGGGCTGGGTGGTGGGATTTCTCCCACCTTCACAATAGTTCCCTTTAAGGCCAGGGTAGGGCCATTTATTTGTTGCCCCTGGATAGTTGTAGGGGCTGACATGTAGTGTGCTACTGATAGGGGCGCCCTTAACTTCTCAGCGTATGAAACCTCTTTACTTACATACGATTTGCTTTCAACAATTGCCCTTGCTTCATGGTAGGGCAATTGTTGAAGAGTTTTTATTTTTTGTATTTCTTTTTCTTTCATTAAAATTGGGCACCCCGAGGATCTAGCATTGTGCTCTCCGCCACAATTTACACATATTATTGGCGGTGTGCATTCGCCCTCATGTTTGGGCTTACCGCAAACACACACCGCTTCTGGAGCCTTGCACTTAGTGGAAGTGTGCCCGAACTTCTGACATTGAAAACACCTCATGGGAGAGGGTATGTAAGGGCGTACTTTCAAATTATAAAAGGCAGCTTCTATTATTTGTGGCGGTCTTGGGCGATTAAAGGTGAGGACAAGGGAAGCAGTGTCCACTAAGGAACCTTCCTGCCGCCGCTTTATGCGCCTCCCTCTATCACTCCCTGATCAGCCAGACCCTCTTTTATGTCCTCAATCGTGCTATTTAACAAGTCTCTACAAGTGATAACGCCTTGAGAGGAATTTAGGCGTTTATGGGGACACGCTTCCAATTCAGCATCCATATATCTCTGCAAGCTTAATATGGTTTTTGCTTGATTTTGATTATCGGCTTCTATACAAATTGAGCCATCATTGAGCTTTCTTATGCTTTTGGTTTTGCCCAGCATACTCTTTACAAATTTATGGAGTTTAAAGGAACATTCGGTTGTAAATGTTCCTTCTTTCTTTTTTAAAACAAAAAACCTACCCCAATTGTCTTCTTCGAAATCTAGAAATACTTTGTTTGCTAATTCCTTCCGGTTGCCGCCCCTGGCTTTCTTCCTCGGCGGGGAAGAGGGGATATATGGTTGCAGGGTTACCTGCATACCAGATGTTTTTCCAGAGTTACTATCAATTTCCATGCCAAGTCGTTTATCATTGAGTCCAGTCGAGAAAGGAATAGATGGAGTGGTAGTGGGAGTACTTAGGATTTGGGATGTAGGAGTATTGGGTGTGTTTGGTAAGGATAGGGGAGTGGGATTGGTAAAGGTAAAATTTGGTGGGCTAGGCCCAGAATAGTTTTTGAGATTATCCATTATAATCCAAAAAAATTCGTCGAGGTGCGTGGTCCCGCCTCCACGGACGCTCAAATGGACCCGGTTACTATCCGGGTGGACCATCACACCTCGATATAGTCAGGTGCCACGGAAGGCAGCGTTCCAATAGCAAAGCATTGACCCTAGCCTTCCTGGAGTCGGGCTATCCCCCAGGTAGGACTCTCGGATGAAGCCGAGGCCAAAGACATGTGTTGGGATTGGACGCCCGCAGGTCGTCGTCTCCCTCAATGCCCAGGATCCTTTTTTCCACCCTAGTCCCAAAGCCTCGTGCCGGCAGCACGAGGGAGAGATATTTATACTCCGAGCTCTCAACGAGTGCGTGTCCTTGTTCGTGCAATGAGTGTGGTCGTCTGTAAAGTGTCGAGTGTTCAGGTGTGAGTGAGTGAGTGTGGTGGGGAGCTCAAGTTTACCTGTGGGTGCGCTGAACCCAAGTAGCTGCACACATCAACTACCTCTGCAGGTCCTATGTGTAGTGTGTAGTGTTAAGGGTATCAGTATAAGTGTATATTGTAGTGTTGTCAGGCTGGGAAACCCGCAGTATATAAAAGTTACGAATCATAAAAAATAAAGAATAAAGATTATATAAATAAATAAAAGTACTATATACAGCAAATTGAAATATTAAATTATTGCTATCATGCCAGAATAAATCAGAATTAAACTACATCTCTGCAATAGTAGCAAAAATCTGGTGTGAAACACTCACACAACTTTCTCTTACTTCAGTTCTCAAAATTATAATTGTCAAATTTTGTAGTTTGTATACCAAATTTAATGAAATTCGCCGAAAACTGAAAAAACGTCAAAAAACTGTTCAGTAAAAGCGCATTTCCGGTTTACTAATTTCCTTGAAACGAATTGTGGTCATCTATTTATTTCTAATTAATTTTCTTTGGACGATAGAATTGTATAATCCAACTATGATAGCACTTTAGAGAAAACATAA
>JAAEAF010008270.1:0-47756 GCA_011037195.1 Triatoma infestans | reverse complement strand
TTGGACTCAGGGGACCTCATAACGAATATTTCCGGTGAAAACTCGATATGGGAAATTTGACACGATTACAATACTTCCTATTAAAGTAATAGTTTAAAGTAAATTTCAATTTGCTATATATAATAGTTTTATTTATTTATTTATTTAATATATTTTTATGTATTCTTATTACTTTCTCTTACTCCCTCCTAGTAAGAGGAAGTATTGTAATCGTGTCAAAATTTCGATATTGAGTTTTCACCGGAAATATCCGTTTTGAGGTCCCCTGAGTCCAAACAAGTGGTTTTTAGCAAAGGGTCTGTGTGTGTGTGTGTGTGTGTGTCTGTGCGTATGTATGTGAACAGCATAGCTCAAAAACGAAAAACCGTAGAAAGTTGAAACTTGATATTCCGTTTAGGTATTACCGTGGGATCTGACACTACGTTATCTGTCAAAATTCCTCAACCGGAAGTACCACTTTACTAGTGGATTTTTTACTTTTTTGCGATTTTCTCAAAAATGGCTCCGACAATTTTCTTTAAACTTCAAACATCAACCACACATACAAAGAGCTACAACTTTTATAATTAAACAATTTCTCCGGGAAAATGCACTGAAGGGCACTTTTGGGGGAGGAGTGGGGTTAGGTTTCCATCTAAAGTGCTATTTCAGTTTATTAGACAATTCTGCTATCTAAATAATGTTAATTAGAATTAAATATGTTGTTGAAATTCCGAGTTTGAAAAAATCGGATAACCGGAAGTGCGTTTACTTTACCACTTTACTAAATGATTTATTCACATTTTCGCAATTTTCTCAAAAATGGCTCTGACGATTTTTTTGAAACTTCGTATATAAATTAAACATGCAAGGATCTAAAACTTTTATGTAAAACATTTCTCTGGTTTTTTATTTGCTTTCTAACCTTTGTACAGACCCTGAACATGACAACAAATTTGTCATGAAATGTCAATGAAAATTTCGATGAAAATTTGAAAAAAAGTTTGTTTTTTTTGTGACCGAACCTCGACTTCCATCCATTTCACAATATCACATTACAACGGTCCTAAAGAACATCAAAACATTATACTCTAAACGAAAACTACACTTAAAATAGCAGTTGTTTCATTCTCTAAATGCATTCAAGTGATGTCTGTTTCTACGGTACGCAACACCGTCAACATCGACCCAATAGCCATATGGATTGAGATTGTAAAGACTTTTTCTTTGATCCATTTTCTTAATCCTGTTTTGGACTAGTATTGGCTAATTAGGTTTAATTTCAGGAAGTTTCTTAGAGTTTATGTCATAGTAAGTCTTTTGATTATATTTGTACTTTTCACGAGTTCTCGATATTTTTAATAAATATTTAGGATAATAGCATGATTGTTCTGAATGTTCTATCCATCTATAGTTTTGAAGGTGCTGGACGATCATTTATTTGGCCGTGTTGTTATAATTCAGAACAGCTAGCATGAGATCTTCTTTTTCAGTTGAGAACACTGCTTTCACTATTTGGATCTGACTTTCTACCATGCCATTTGATCTTGAATAATGTGGAGATGAATGCTCTAAGTCAATGCAATATTCAGACGCACAAGGTTTTAAACCTTTCCGCATTAAATGGAGGTCCATTATCTGAAAAGATTTGTTGAGGCAAACCCTAGGATGTAAAAACATTTGTAAGTGTAGCTGACAGATTTTTATTGAGTATCCGATTAGTGCCACTAGTGGTGGACTTTCAACATAAAGATTATAGTATCGAATCCCAGGTAGGACAAGTTTTTTTTTTAAAATTCAAATAAAAAGTTTCCCTTTTAAGGAAGGATTGAAACAGGGGTGCTTAATTTCACGGAATGGAATTTGAAGCCATTGTAATGACATGGAAAGTCATACCAATGTCAAAGTGGTTCCAGCCAGATGCTATCCTAACAAAGGATGGCAGTAATAAAAGAGCAATTTATAACCAGCGACCTAGCAGGCCGCCGTCTTCAAGACAATGCCGGCCAAACAAACAACAAAGCCCTTTTCAATACTTTACATCAAAGCAAGCACCGATAAGGTTGGCCACTGACCTAAATAAGGTCACAAACTACGAAGGTCGCACAAGGTCGCACACTAGGACAGATGTCTTGGTGTGAGTGTGGCCAACACCGATATATAAACTCTATCATATACAACGAGAGGATCATTATATCTTATACGACGATACGAGCACGTCCATATACACGAGCAGCAGTTTACGCGACTATACACAGTTTCATTTAAACTTATTATCTTTTAGTAGTGCATCTTAGTTCGTTTATTTCATCAGTTCTAATTTATTACTTATTTATCTTCTATTTATTCCTAAGTATTTTGCTAGTTATTAGTTACCATTTATACGTTAAAATTATTGTTAAAATACAGTTTATTTTTATAAAATCCGTATTAATAATTCGATGCACTAACTTCCAAAATCTCTCAACTAACTTCAGCCCTCTTCAAGACATCTACTGCATCAGGAATCACATCAAATGATTCCATTACACCATCAAAATAATTTCTATTGTATGATGGCAAGTACTTCAGCTAGTCCCTCATCTTCTTTTTAATGTTTATATAGAGCAAGGCCTCATGGTTTGGAAAAAGTCATGCTCGGTTATAGGTGCTCAAATAGATCATCATCTATTTGCGATTGCATCTTCTCCCTGCAATATGCAGATGATCAAGTCGTCGTTGCTTAGGACTCCGATGATTTGTCTACATGATAGGAAACTGGCAGATGTATACTCCAGATGGGGCTTAGATCCTAACAAGAAGAAAATGGAATACATGGTTTTCAATGCTTCTGCCGTACAGCTGCCGATAGATAACTGGACGCTGAATACCAAGTTATCTACTAGCGGAAAGTGTGAGGCACACATAAAGTTAAAATAAGGAAAAGCTGTTAATACCTAGAGTTCTACACTCTGGAGTAAAGAAATAAGAATTTCCACAAAGAAGAAGATCTACCACTCTTTTATGGAAAATGTAGATACATATGCATCGGAAACCTGAGCAATGACCAAAAGTTTGGAAAATAGACTGCTAACACTCGAGATGGACTTCTGGACTTCTATATACTATAGAATCCAAACATCTAAAATGGTACAGCCATCAAATAAGAATGGACGGAGAACGCTGGCCAAAAAGTGTTTGTAACTACCTCCTAAAAGAAAGACATAAACGAGACAGTCCTAAAAAACGCTGGATGGAAGATGTAGAGTTAAGCATGGCTGTTAGGGGACTTAGGGAGGGAAATTGGTTGGACTGGATGCTCTGGCTGTTGGGTATTGGGTATATGACCAATTCATATTACATTGCTGCAGCAACACCAATAAAAAAGAATAAAATAAAATAAAATAAATAATTCCTCTCTTCCCTAAAGTAAGATGATGATGGCGAGGGGTGGGGGAAGTTAAGAATAAGTGTACGTTGACAACTACAGTTAGCGAGAGAGCCATTATGACCGACTGGTGACACATCTATGGTGATAGACTTCCAATATAATGATTATTGGATCTAATCCTAGCTATTTTTCTAACTCATATATTTATCTAATTTAAAAATTCCCTCCGCCCAGAGTATGGTAATGATAGCGAGGAATGGGGGAACTTAAGAATAAGTGTACGTTGACAACTACAGCTAGCAAAAGGGCGGAAGGGATTAAAAAGGAGGCATACGATTGGATGATAGGTTACTGAGTGGAGATAATGGCCAAGGTATGAATCTGGAGAGGGGAAGTTGAAGTGGGGTGGGCATGCCGTATCTGAAAGGGTCCGGAAGTGGGAGAAAAGTTGCTCCGCTAAAAAAAGTGGCCCAGCCGCCCTATTTTCTCTCTACCACATGTGGCCTAAGATCATGAATATTGCATTAAAAATGGCATTGCTGATAAAAGATCGACTATAAATTAAGTATTACCATTAATATTAAACTGGAGAATGAAAATATAGCAAAATTCAAGAATTTTCTTTCCAAAAAAATTAAATAAATAAATAAAACATAGATATAGTGCTGTAATTTTGTCGTAACAGTTCATATTAGTTACAGATAACTAATCTGTAACATATTAGTTACAGATCACTGTGAAATGGTTTGAAGCAAGCATATGATTTTTTTATAAATATATTAAAATAAAACTGTATTAAAATTATTGTTTATTTATTTTTTTTTTTTTTGAAAGCTGTTTTCATTTATTGCATTTTCATTTAACTAAGGTAATTTCTGTTTGTGATTTTTTTTTCGCCTCTTAAAATAAATAAATTTGTTTATTATTAATAATAAAAGAAGAAGAAATAAAAGAGATAAAAATAATAAGCGGAAATGGAAACATCGCAAGCGCAGACGGTGGTTCAAGAAAATAGTGGTGATGTGCCGATTAATCCTGAAGAACAAGAGAATCAACAAGCTAAAACAATTAAGGATAATGAGAAGGGGGATTGCTATAAGGAGTTCAAACTGAATGCATCAAGTCGTAAGCATACAAAAATTAAATTTTCGGCAGAAATGTTAAAAGCAATCGATTCAGATGGACAAGAAATTAGATCATGGCGTGAATATTTGGATATGGCTAAATTATGTTTTGATAAGCGTATGGGCAATCCCGAGTTGCCGTTAGTAAAGAAAGGAGATTTTGATTTTTGTCAAACACTTGGTATTGGCGCATTCAGTAAAGTGATGTTAGTGAAACATATTGATACAAAAACTTATTATGTAGCGAAATTATTAAAGAAAGCACTACTAGTAAAGAGCCGACACTCACAGAATGCACGTCTTGAGAAAGAAATTTTACAAAGTATTCGATTTGTTTTTACAATACATTTAGAATTTTTCTTTCAAGATAATGTCTATCTATTTCTTGTAATGCCATTTATAACCGGCGGTGATATGTTCACATATCTTACCAAAGTGAATCGTTTAAAAGAGGACCAAGTTAGATTTTATTCAGCGCAAATGTTATTAGCTTTGGAATATCTACATCATATTGGTATAATGTTTAGAGATTTAAATCCAGAAAATATATTAATCGATTCTACTGGTTATTTAAAATTAACTGATTTCGGCTTGTGTAAAGCTGTCGCTCTAAGAACTTATACATTTTGTGGTACATCTGAATATTTAGCACCGGAAATGCTGAGCTGTAAAGGTTATGGTAAATCAATTGATTGGTGGTCTTTTGGCGTAGTGTTATATGAATTGTCCGCCGGTTATACACCTTTCTATTCAAAAGTAGAAGCTAAATTGTATGATAATATAGTCAGATGTAAATATAAAATGCCATGTCATTTTTCCGGACACTTAAGAGATTTAATTAAAAATCTATTACAATTGGATTTAACAAGACGATATGGTAATTTGAAAAATGGTGTTGACGATATAAAAGAGCATAAATTCTTTAATAATATACCATGGACAATGTTATTGAATCGTGAAATACAACCACCTTATATGCCAGTTATTACCAGACAAGGTGATACTAGAAATTTTGAAAGATTTGAGGAATGTCCATTAGAGACTGCTTCAGTTGATTTATATTATAAAGAATTTGCAGATTTTTAAAAAAATAATAAAAAAAATATAAAAAAAAATGTAAGTGCTTTAGATTTATTAATTAATAGTAGTAAAATTATAGTAATAAAAATTATAGTATATAATAGTAATAAAAGTAATAAAATTTATAGTAATGTTTTTATACATTTTATATTTATTATTATATTTAGTATTATATATATTGCCTAATTATTATTTTATCTATATTTATGTATATGTGTTTGTTTATGATGTTAGCAGAGTTTGATCATGTAAAATATACTTAAAAAAGCATTGCAATAAACATATCCAGGGCTCGAAACGAAAGTACAAACATATATAAATAAGAAAAAGATAAAAACAGCCATTACTAAAATATATAAAGAGACACTATTCCTTTAATAAAGAAAAAGATAAAGGACGTGTTAATGGAGGAACCTTACTCTTCTTTAAAGTTTATATATTCGGATACTTTATAATATTTATACAACAGTGTACCCTTCAAATTTTCAATCGCTCCCTCCCACCGCTTTAAAATCTGATGAGAAGACACAGAGTATTTCAACTTACACTATATAACATTTTTTTCAATATTGTTTTGCAATAGACATTATTTATTATACAACCAATAGTTTAATTTTAATCACAATTTGTATACATTCTTTTCATCTGCAATACACGCGATATACATACTGTGGGTCAAAAAATTATTGGCACATCCTGATTTATTTCCTAATTTCCAAAATATGTAAAATAATTTGTTGGTATGAATATTATAATTAAATTAGCATTCATGTTTGATCTTTTACTGGCAATAGATGGCCAATATATCCAAGCTGAAATAAATTGGAAAAAAAGTTTGGAAATGGAAGGTCAAAAAAGTATTGGCACAGTCTTTATTTTTTTATGTTTGTATTCGAAAGTAATATGTAATGAAAATTGTATACTTTAATATTTTGTTATCATATATACCTTTTGCATCAATAACAGCCTGAATTCTCCTTGACATAGATAGATGGCACAAGGTTCTGGGTCATTTCAGGTCCAATTTTAGCCCACTCGTCAGACAAAACTCTTTTTAGTTCATTTTTGGATGATATTTTATTTTTTTGCGCTTTCAAGTCTAACAAGTACCATAAATGTTCAATTGCATTTATATCTGGAGATTGCGGTGGTGTTTTGCGTTATCTTCTAACATTATAGATCATCCATTCTTTAGGTTTATTAGCTGTATGTTATAGGATCATTGTCTTGCTGGGATTCCCATTTTTGCAACACTGTTCATCAAGTTATGTCGGAGAATATCGACATATTTTTCAGCATTCATAACAACCTCAATAAAACTTAGATTGCCCACACTATTCCAAGATATACACGCCCAGATTAGGGCGCTGCCTCTTCCATTGTTTCATTGTTGGCCTGATATGTGGCACTTCAAAACTCAGTGTATGGTTTCCTCCAAATATATTTGCCGACCATCTGAGCCGAAAACATTAAATTTGCTTTCATCAAAACAAATTATGGTCTTTCATAATTCTAGCGGTTTATTTACATATGTTTTTGCGAACTCAAGCTTTTTAATACGATTGGCCGCACTAATGAATATTTTTTTTTTTTTTTCTTTGAACCCTGCCATAATAATTAAAGCTGTGTACTGTATTTCTTACTTTTTGCACGCTGAAGGTTTTCATTTAAGGTTGATGCAATTTTTTGAGGCGACGGACCTGGCAGAAGAGGTTGGATATTTTTGAACGATTCTTTGAATGTTCCTTTTCTGAACAACTGAGTTTTGAACAACTTTTGAACAATGTTCCTTATAGTTACTTAAGCTCGTGTTTAATTTATTTGCCACTGTACGATAACTAAGTACACGCGAATGTAATTTAATGATTCTGTTTCAGAATTGTACACAATGTTCTTCTGTTTTCGCCATATTTATTACTAATGAACCAATGAGAAAGATTAATTATATATAAACATTAATGTATAGACTGTTGTGATGTTGTTGATTATTGTTTGTATGTAAATAAAGGATTAAATTCACGTATAGAAAGTTTTTACACTGCATAAGTGTACAATGTACAACTGTGCCAATACTTTTTTGACCTTTCATATTCTTACTTTGTTTTCTAATTCATTCTAGTTTTGATATTTTAAGTATCTGTCGCCAACAAAATATCATACCTGAGTCCTAATTTAATTATAATATCATACCAAAAATTATGTTTACATATTTTGGAAATTAAGAAAAAAAAATCACGGTGTGCCAATACATTTTTTGAGTCAGAGTAAGTCTGTAACCTTATAAATCCCACATAAAAATCAACCAATGCGTTTTGTGATGTAAACATAATATAGTTTAAGACATTTCTCTAAACAAATCAAATGGAAAATTTACTCTGACGTTGATTCTAAAAATGTATTTATTTATTTTTTTATCAGTTTTATGTTTACCACTTGGCGCATTCGCTTTCAAACTATTCATCGAACGACCCTTTTTATAAACCTTAAAGGATCCCACACACCAACGCGAAACATTCGCTGTCGCGGCGGATGCGAACTTTCCGCGGCGGAAAATTGCCTGGCGTCGCGGCAGCGAAACAAGTTTGCCCACACCGACGCGGGAGCGAATATTGGATCTTTCCATATTGGATTTCCTTTGTGAGTGTTTGGACATTCTACCAAAATTTATTTTTTAATAATATTTATCGTTAACGTATTACAATGTCTTCGTCTGATTCTGATGAAGAAGAAGCTCTGTTATTATTGGCACTTGCTGAAAGTGTAAAAAACTGGTAAGTGGATATATAGACCACTTACAATAATAATACCACTTTTGTATTTCAGAAGTAAAAAGAAAAGGAAATGGATTCATGAAATTAATGAACTTCGTAAGAGAACACGTAATTAGAACTTCGTAAATGGCAAACACCATTTTTTTAACAATTCCAAGCGGCGAAACAATAGCGGCAGCGGGAAAAACTCTGCATGCAGCGTTACGGAATCCGCCTCACCCAGTGTGAATACATGCATAGACCGCCATGACTATTGTTCCACTGCGGTTCCGTGTCCGCCGCGGCTGCGAATGTTTCGCGTCAGTGTGGGAGATCCTTAATTGTTGATACTTTTGTACTTCAAGACTATAATTAGGCGCATCACCAATCTTAATTTGAACCAACTTGTCTGCTGTACATTATTATTTTTATCTCTTTTATTTATTCATGTATTAATAATAATAAACATATTTTATGTGCCTCCCCCCCAAAAAAAGCACGAATAAAAATTATTTTAGTCAAATGAAAATAAAAAAATAAATTATATTTAGAGTAATAATGTAATTTATAGCAATAAATAATACACGCAAATTTTATTTTTTCAAAAAAAATAAATAAATAAATTTGATGCAGCTTAATTTAAATATATTTTCTATAACAATCATATGCTTGCTTTGAAACCTTTTCAATGTTATCTGTAATTAATATGAATTGCTGCGAAGGACTTATTGGTCAATTACTATTTCTTTTTGTTCTTTTTTTTTTTTTAAAAATTCTTCAATGAAACTATATTTTCATTTATTAGTTTAATTTTTAATGGCAATGTTTTTAATTTATATAATCGATCTATTATCAGCATTGTCTTTCTTACTACAAAATTCATATCGGTAGGCCGCTTATAAAGAAAGTCTAATAGTTGAAAATGTGGCTGGGTCCGCAATGCTGGATAACATCCGGTATTTTATCCGTCGTATCATGCATATTGATTTTGTTCCTGACCGGTTTCGGATATTCATCCATCGTCAGAGCAAATTCACCAAGTTCGTGTAGAGAGTTCACTTCAACGAAATGTTTCTGTAGACTCACACTTGTTGGTTGTATGTATGTGGGAAGGTTATAAGGTTATGTTACTACATGTGTGTGTTTCATGACAAAGTGAAATTATTATAAATTGTGATTAGGCATTAGAAAATAGTGTGTAATAAATAGCATGTTTTGAAGGATACTTTATAACTAAATTTTAAGATGGTTGATAAGCATGCTCAGTGTTTTATCAAGTCATTTTCATTTGGGGGGAGGGGGGGATAAGTTATTTCAGGAGTAAACTGTACTAATAAGATTAGATAAATTTTAAGGAAAGGCAATTACTGGATGAATTTAAAGAAAGCCAATGCACAGTTTATGGACAGTGAAAAGTTTGTACAAGTAAGAAATAAATGTGAAAAAGAAGCAGGGTTAATATCAGAGAGCATGTAAGTAAATTGATATGTAAGAAGGTGGTAACAAACAGCAAATTGGAGATGATTTTAAATTAGTAATAAAGGAAATCAAATGTGTATGTTATTATTTATCATGCTTATTTTAAATGATTATTAATTTATATTTAAATTACATTAAGAGTATGTTGAGAGAGATATGGTGGCATTTGTAAAGGTATTTTTAATAGGGCACGGTAGGATATTTTAAATATATCATGCAAATAATCTGTACTTTAATCGGGGAAAGAAACACACACATGTAGTAACATAACCTTATAACCTTCCCACATACATACAACCAACAAGTGTGAGTCTACAGAAACATTTCGTTGAAGTGAAATCTCTACACGAACTTGGTGAATTTACTCTGACGATGGATGAATATCCGAAACCGGTCAGGAACAAAACCAATATGCATGCTACGACGGATAAAATACCGGAAGTCCTATAGGTCTAAGGACACCATATAAATTGTTAATATTCGAATACATGAGCATCCCAAGGATTGGTATTAATTAAACAAAGGGAGTACTTAGTTATTAAAAAATAAAAAATTTTGGTTGATGGGTGTAGAAACCCTATATGTACCTTGTTATATTTATTCGGATCGATATATTATAATTACTACTTTCTCTTACTCCTAGTAAGAGGAAGTATTGCAGTCATGCCAAAAATTTTTGGTTTATCGAGTTTTCATCGGAAATATCCGTTTTGAGGCCCCCTGAGTTCAAAAAAGTGGTTTTTAGAAAATGGTCTTTGTGTGTGTGTATGTATGTGAACAGCATAGCTCAAAAATGAAAAATCGTAGAAGGTTCAAACTTGATATTCCGTTTAGGTATCACCATGGGATCCGATAGTACGTTATCTGTCAAAATTCAAACGGAAGTATCACTTTACAAGTTGTTTTTTTTTACTTTTTGCCATTTTCTTAAAAATGGATCCGATGATTTTCTTCAAACTTGTGATATCAACTATTCTTACAAGCATCTACAACTTTTGTATGAAACATTTTTTTGGAAAAATTCAATTAAGTGCACTTTTGGGAGAGAGATATGCATGCACATGCTTTTTCCTGCCAATTGTACCTTACGACCAAAGTAATACATCTCCAATGGTGGTGGCCAGTTCGAGCCACAAAATTTGTAATTAATGAGGAGTAAAATTTATAATAAAATAGTACTTTGCTTCTTATTCATTTAAAAAACCGTTATAATATCATTGTGAAATTTCTTATAAGAATCATGTTTTCATTCATAACTTGTAGAATATCGCTCAAAGAAAAAAAACCGTTCAAGTAAATTTTTCTTACAAAAAAATAGAGGAATCTATTTCTTAAATAAAAACCACACCTCCCCGTTGGAAAAAATAAAGTTGGTGCCTGTATCTCGCTTCTCGAAGCACCAACACAAATTTGCAAATAAAATTTTGATTTCTAACAAAAAACTACGGGGACACGTGTTTTTCAGTTTTTTCTAGCTATCTTAGTTTCCGAGAAAAAGTCGTTATCCATATACCTTGGGACACCCTATATTTATTATACTGAAATGAAAATTTAGAGGAAAGCTTAACGCTACTGTTTCTCCCGAACCTCCCAGGAATTCAATTTTCCCTGGATAATCTTACAAATAAATGGGATAGTTATTTATTTGTGTAGATAGTATTAAGTCTTTAAAGAAAATTGTTGGAGCCATTTATAAGAAAACCACTAAAACTGAAGAAAAATAAAAAACATTCCAGTAAAGTTCACACATCTGGTTAATGAATTTCGCCAGAAATCCTGATGTCTGATGTGGTTAATAATGGGATTTTGAGTTGTTTTTTTTTTTTTTTTTTGGACAAAAATTATTTGACATTAAATGGGAAAAAAACATGTGCCCGCTCCAGAATTCACTTTTCCCAGGTCCTTAAGACCTTTACAGAGACCAATTTTTGTGGGGCACCTATCCCAATCAAGCGAGTTCCTCAAATAAGAAAATAACTTCTACGTCAGTCAAACTTATACCCGCACTGATCACAGTTCGGTATAAATTTGGTTTTTTAATTCATCACACACATTTCTAAATAGAATATAAAATTATTATTATTATTATTATTATTATTTTTATTTTTATTATGGCACTACAGTCCTACAGGACCCGGCCCTCGTCCACAAGCTTCTGCCATACATCCCTGTCTTTGGCCTCATTCTCCACCGCCTAACACCCATTGAGGTGAGGTCATCTTGGAGATCGTCCAGCCAACGCAAGCGAGGTCTTCCTCTCCGGGGAGCAACACCGGGTCGACCATAGAGGAGCCTTTTGGGCAGTCTAACCTCTTCCATTCCCTCCACATGATCAAACCAGGGGAGACGACCTTTCTTTAAAAGCTCACGATGTCTTCATTCTTATACAGCTGGTACAAGTCTTCATTTTTCCTGATCCTACACTGGCCGTTCACAAAACTTGGGCCAAATATCTTTCTTAGTGTTGGTCCTTATTGCTCTTACCTTTCTTCCCACATCCCAAGCAACCTTTCGCATTCTTTAAACAGTACCCACGTCTCACTAGCATACGTTACAACTGGTCTTATTATAGTTCTATATATTAGAACCTTAGCGTCACGTGACAAAACTCTAAAGCGAACAGCCTTCGCTAATGCAAATAAGCATCTGTTGCCAGCAGCTGTTCGTGCTTTAATTTTCGGCTTCTATTTCATTTCTGTTCGTCACAACCGCTTCCAGGTATTTGAAACTATCTCCAGTTACGAACTCATGAGCATTTATTTTCACCTTCTCAAGCATCGCAGCTTGGTTACTGGATGATCTCATGTAAATAGTTTTTTCTTCGTTGACTCTTATGCCGAGAGTCATAGCCTTTCTTTCAAATTCCTCCGGGGCCCCTTCCAATGCTGATTTTGTGCGCCCAGTGATGAGCACATCGTCTGCATACGCGAGGTGTTGGGTCAGACTATTATAAATAAATAGTACCTTTAGGGTTGGTCCTTATTGCTCTTACTGAAATATACAATTGAAAAATCTTCTGCGAAACACTCACACAACTTATTCTTGCTGCAGTTTACAAAATTGTAATCGACAAATTATGATTTCTACTATATGTTTATTTGTATTTATTTTTACATCAATAACTCAACATTTGTGGGGGGGGGGAAGCCCAAACAAAAATGAGGGGGCACCCCCCTTCTCATGCCACAAAAATTTCTTTAATGAATTTGTTCCAAAAAAAAGTTAGTTTTCAAACAAAAATGATGGCATTCAATATCCACAGTTACTATAGCAATTGTAATAAATTCCGTCGATATTTTTATGGAGCAAATTGAAGAAATCTAAAAAAAAAATAATTCTTTAGTTACAATGCACTATGGGTTTATTCATTCTCTTTAAACTCAGAATTTTGGAGACATACTTAATTATAATTAATATTATTCAGATGATAGAATAAACTAAAATAGCACTTTAGAAAAAAAAAAAACATGATTCCACTCGTCCACCGAAAAGTTTTCTTTAAATGAATTTTCCAGGAGATGAATGTTTATAATAAAAGTTGTAGCTTGTTATATTTATAGTGGATATAACAAGTTTGAAAGAGGGGCGGGTGTTAGTGTAGTGGTTATGAGCATGGACTTGTAAGTGGGAGGTCCCCAGTTCGAGTCCCGCGTATAACTGCTAAATTTTATATTGGTAAGAAAAATGTTAACAGTAAAGTAGGTGCTTCCGCCGCCGTCTACGACACCTAATTTGGTAGTTGGACATTAAGCTCGCCTTAAAAAAGCATTACTTAACTTTTACTACTTCGAAAAACTGAAAAATATCTATAATAAGTGGGTATTTCCGGTTAACTGATTCTATTTAAAAACCTTAGTATAAATGCCTTTATTTAAAAGGGGTAAACGAAGGATGTCGGCACTTGTTAGGTTCAAATATAGTTATATATTTTGTTATTTAAGAATCACTTGTCAAAAAAATAAATAAAAAATTGTTTAAAAACTTTCTAAACCCTAAACAGTCCATGAAGGGCCAAGGCTTACCGGATGGCGATTCCTAAAGGGGGGTGGCAGCGTGTGGTAAGCACGCCGCAGTTTCCACGACATTTAGTTCGGGCCTTCGCTACCTAAGGCGCTACTAACTGTAGCTTCCCATTTTCTATCTCAATGCTGGGTCAGTCAATACCGCTTTTATGATGCCGATCAAAACTTTCTAATACTTTTATTATTCAAATTTATGACAAAAAATATTTTTTATATATCTTCAATATTATAACTGTCCATATTTCGTGGCCCTACAACTTTTAAACCTAGTCTAATTGGTGGATTTTTAGTCTATTTTCTTGAAATATATGATATATGTTTTTCCTTAAACCTGAATAGTATATTCAATGAAATATTGTGAAAAAAAGTTCATCATAGCGATTCGAATAAATACATAAATTTAGATGGAGTGTCTATTCCCGACTAAGGCCAAAATTTTTAAGTTTTAATAATTACGAATTAATCTTTGTTTAATTAATGTCAATCGTCCAGATCCTAAAGTATTCGATCTGCCTTAGGCTCATAGCAACTGAATTATATGCGACCTACGATTATGAATATTGTATTAAGAAAGATAATGCTGACAATAAATCGATTATAGATTAAACATTGCCATTAAAAATTAAAGTGATAAATGAAAATATAGTTTAATTGAATAATTTGCTTAAAACAAATAAATAAATAAAACCTATGTTTTATTTATATAACGGTGCTGTAATTTTACAATGCATACTAGCTACAGATAACTGTGGAATGGTTTGAAGTAAGCATATGGTTTTTTTAAATATATTAAAATAAATCATTTATTTTTTATTTTTTATTTTTTGAAAAAAAAAATAGAATAGCTGTTTAATTTTGTTGCTATAAATTACATTACAACCATACGCAGAATTTATTATTTATTTTTATGTAGCAAAGTGAATTTCTGTTTGTGCTCTTTTTGGCCACATGAAATAAAAAATAACTTTATTTATTATATAATAACATAAAAAGTATAAGAAATGGAGATAATAGCGTTAATGGAAACTTTACAAGCAGTCACGCAAGAGAAGATTGATGATGCGCCGAATACTATTGAAGAAAAAGAGGATCTTCGGGCCACAACAATTAACGGTAATGAAAAAGCAGAATTCGATGAGACGAATGCACCAAATAGTAAGCATAAAACTGATAAAAAGTATAAATTTTCAGAAGAAATGTTAAAAGCAGTTGATTCAGATGGACGAGATATAACATCATGGAGTGAATATTTGGATAAGGCTAAATTAAGTTATGATAAGCGTATGGGCAAGCCACAGCTGCCGCTAATAAAGAAAGAAGATTTAGTCTTTTGTAAAACACTCTCTGTTGGCGGATTGAGAAAAGTGATATTAATGAAACGTATTGATAAAGAAATTTATTATGCGGCCAAATTAGCAACGAAAGCAATACTGGTAAAGGGCCAACTCGTACAGCGTGCACGTGATGAGAAATTAATTTTACAAAGTATTCGATTTGTTTTTACAATACATTTAGAATTTTTCTTTCAAGATAATGTCTATCTATTTTACGTGATGCCATTTATACCAGGAGGTGATATGTTCACATATCTGACTACAGTGAAACGTTTAAAAGAGGAACAAGTTAGATTCTATTCAGCGCAAATGTTATTAGCTTTGGAATATCTACATTATATTGGTCTAATTTTTAGAGATTTAAACCCAGAAAATATATTAATCGATTCTACTGGTTATTTGAAATTAGCTGATTTCGGCTTTTGTAAAGCTATCGATCTAAGAACTTATACATTTTGTGGTAAAGCTGAATATCTAGCACCGGAAATGTTAAGCTGTAAAGGTTACGGTAAATCTATTGATTGGTGGACTTTTGGGGTACTTTTATACGAACTGGGCGCCGGTTATACACCTTTCTATTCAAAATTACAAGCTAATATCTATTATAATATATCTAGATGTAGATATGAAATGCCATATCATTTTTCCAATGACCTTAAGGATTTAATAAGAAATATATTGCAGATGGATTTAACAAAGCGATATGGTAATTTGAAAAATGGTGTTGACGATATAAAAGAGCATAAATTCTTTAATAATATACCATGGGCAATGTTATTGAATCGTGAAATACAACCACCTTATATGCCAGTTATTACCGGACAAGGTGATACTAGAAATTTTGAAAGATTTATCGAGAAACCATTAGAGACTACTTTAGTTGATTTATATTATAAAGAATTTGCTAACTTTTAAAACATAATAAAAATATAAAAACCAATGAGATGTAATTTTTTAATAAAGTTTTTTTCATTATTTAGCAGAGCGCACACAGACGACCATATATATATATATATATATATATGTGTGCAAAAATTATATACAGTCACTCATCTTATTAAAAAAAAAAATACTAAATCTGATTTTTTCTGGTGCCACCATTCTCTTTGTTATAAATGGTTACTTCACTTTATTATTCATATTGTAATAGTGTAATTTAACAATTTATTAATCACTTTATTATTATAATAAGCTCCTTCCCCGTAGGAGGAGGTGGACTAGCCACTTCTTCAGGGAGCTTGGCGTACCTTGCGGGTAACCCAGTCTAACAACACTCACAACACTTGCACTATTACTTCTTTTCATTCACACAATACACATAGGGCCTGCAAAGGTAGTTGATTTGTGCAGCTACTTGGGTCTAGCGATCCAATAGGCTAACTCGAGCTCACCACCACACACACTTACTTACTCCTGATACTCGACACTTTACAGACGACTAAACAACTGCGCGAACAAGGTCACGCACTCGTTCAGAGCTCGGAGTATAAATATCTCTCCCTCATGCTTGCCGGCAGGAGGCTTTAGTGAGAGAGGTCTAGGGTGGAAAAGAGGGTCCTGGACCTTGAGGGAGACGAAGACTTGCGGGCGTCTGATTCCAACACATGTCTTTGGCCTCGGCTTCATCCGAGAGCTAAACCTGGGGGATAGCCCGACTCCAGGAAGGCTAGGGAATTCCACCTCAGGTGAGTTCTTAGGGTTATGAAGGGGACCGCGGAGGCAGGGTCGATACTTCGTATTGGAACGTTGTCTTCCGTGGTACCTGACTATATCGGGGTACGATCGTCCACCCGGATAGTGACCGGATCCATTTGAGCGTCCGCGGAGGTGGGACCTCGCACCTCGTTGAATATTTATTCATTATCATGGAAAATAATCAAATAAATCTTTCTGGACCTAGCTCAACAATTCTCCTCACCCCAACATCCCACCCTACTCCTACACCAACCACCCAACCTACACCTATAACAAGCAATCATTTCCTTTCCTCTGCCCCCCTTTCCCACTGTAGAGGTTCTTCCTCCATAATGTCTCCTACTCCCTCGATCGATCTCATACGTAAACGAAAAGGCATGGACACAGCCATACAGCCCCTTTTCCCCGCCCAGGAAGAGAGCCAGGGGCGGCAACAAGAAGGTGATTGATCCAATGTCGAAGTTTGTAAATCTGGAAGAAGACAACTGGGGAAGATTCTTTGTAGTAAAAAAAGAGGAATGTTCCTTCACAAAAAAATGTTCTTTTAAACTGTTTCATTTCATAAAATACATTTGTTGGTAAGCCGAAAAGCGTAAGAAAACAAAATGACGGATCTATTTGTATAGAACTAGAAAACCGCGCTCAGGCTGAAACTATCCTGAAACTTCAAAAGTATATGAATTCTGAGTTAGAATCGAGCCCTCAAAAACGTCTAAATACGCCTCAAGGATTAGTTACTTGTCGGGAATTTCTGGACAGTAACGTAGGAGACATAAAAGAGGGTCTGGCCGACCAGGGCGTGGTGGAAGTAAGGAGAATAAAGCGGAGACAAGAAGGTTCCTTAGCAGATGCCGCTTCCCTGGTTCTTACCTTTGACCGCCCAAGACCGCCACAAACGATAAAAGCTGCCTTCTACAAGTTGAAAGTGGGACCCTATGTACCATCTCCAATGAAATGTTACAAGTGCCAAAGATTTGCTCGAGGCTTGCCTTTAGACCAACATTTTTTCTTACGTCTGGGGAAGGTTGGTGGAAGTGCTATCGCCCTCCGATTCAGAAGCCTCAATGTTCGTCACTTGCATCCTCCATTCTGCTTCGGAGAGCGGACAATTTGGGCGCAGGACGTTTGTCCTCGTAGAGGTTTAATATTTTTTCCCCCTTACATTTTCTGTGTCTGGGGTGGCATCATCAATCAAGTACTTTTCCTCCTAAGGGAGCGTTTCGGTGGATTTACTACATTCCATTGCCCTTCGGAGCAAGTCGTTTGTATAGATGGGATGAATCCTACCTTTATGTTACTCCCACTAGTTGTAGGAGTGGTTGATGATAGCCTTATGGCGACCGGTGCCCCTTAGTCTAGGTTGTGGGATTTCTCCCACCTTTTAAATTGTTCCCCTTAAAGCCGGGGATGAGCTGGATGTTACAATTTCTCCTACCTTAACATTAGATTCCCTTAAGGCCGAGGAGGGGCCGTTCATGATTGTCCTCTTCAAAGATTTGGACTTCCATGAAGTGCAAGGCAGTAGAAGCAGTGTACGTATTTGTTAAAAGAAAACATGAAGATGATTGCACACCGCCAATCATTGTGTAAACTGGGCGGAGAACACAATGCCAGATCCTCGGGATGCCAAGTTTTACTTAAAGAAAAAGAAATTTAAAAAATAAAAACACTTCAACAATTGCCATACCAAGAGACGGGGGCATTTGTTGAAAGTAATTCGTATGCAACTAAAGATATATTATATCTTTAGATATAGACACCACAGTAACTAAAGATATATTATATCCTGACAAAATAAAATCCCAACCAGTGGCACACTTACTCCCAGGCCCTGCAAATCTACAGGGACAATCAGTGAACGGCCCCTCCTCGGCCTTAAGGGAATCTATTATTAAGGTAGGAGAAACTGTAACTCCAGCTCATCCCCGGCTTTAAGGGGAACAATTGAAAAAGTGGAAGAAATCCCACAACCTAGACTAAGGGGCACCGGTCGCCATAAGGCTATCATCAACCACTCTTACAACTAGTGGGAGTAACATAAAGGTAGGATTCATCCCATCTATACAAACGACTTCCTCCGAAGGGCAATGGAATGTAGTAAATCCACCTAAACGCTCCCTTAGGAGGAAAAGTACTAGATTGATGATGCCACCTCAGACACAGAAAATGTAAGGGGGAAAAATATTAAACCTCTACGAGGACAAACGTCCTGTGCCCAAATTGTCCGTTCTCCGAAGCAGAATGGCGGCTGCAAGTGACGGACATTGAGGCTTCTGAATCGGAGGGCGGTAGCACTTCCACCCACCTTCCCCAGACGTAAGAAAAAATGTTGGTCTAAAGGTAAGCCTCGAGCAAAGTGTACCACTGAGTAAGTAGTATTAATAATTTCAGCATCCATGAGTCTCCGCGAATACATACATAATTTTGAGATAAAAATAACGGTAAATACTTCAAATACTTTAGACACTCGGAAGAACTTGCCACATGTGGTCACCTAATATTAACATGTGTGAGTCCATCATTCAATGGAATATGCGGGGCTATATGAATAACATGGAAGGTTTGAGCCGAATGGTGGCGGAACACCATCCATTTGGGTTGTGCCTCCAGGAAATGAAGATTCGCTCAGGGCAACTCATTCGAATCCCTGAGTACACCATATACAGCAAGGAGGTAAAACCTGCCCCAGGAGGAAGGGCGCATGGTGGAGTGGCTAACATCCCTAGCAGGCAGGTACTCCTCCAAACTAATCTACAAGCAGTGGCCGTGCGCCTAGCTACACCATTGCAGATCACTTGATCTAGTATTTACCTGCAGATATATTCTGGCGGAGAAGTGAACTGGAGAACTTGCTCTCGCAGCTCCCTGCCCAGGTGACGTTGTTGGGAGACTTCAACAGCCACAACACCTGGTGGGGGTCAGCTAAAACTGATGCTCGACACAGAACTCTGGAGGAGATTATAGATAACGCTAATATGGCGCTCCTCAACAGTGGTGAAACAACACATTTTAGTGCACACTTAGGTGGCTTTAGTGCTATCGACCTGAGTGTGGCAACACCCATCATTGCAGTTCTCTTGGAATGGACCACATTAGATGAACTATAATCTTAGTATGAGCTCCATCTCTAGGTCAGACTATGTGATAACCTGGAGATACGACATCAAAAGGGCAATCTAGCCTGCTTACGCCGCCAGAGTGGTTACTCCCACCCCTATAGAGGATACCGCACTCGGTAGCAAATTGTCCGCCGATATAGTCAGGTGCCTCATATTTACAAAGGCTTTGGCGGATGCGTCCGAGGGTACCATACCGCGGGTCGGTGAAAAGTCACAAGACAACCCGTCCCTTGGTGGACTCCGAAACGCAAAGCAGCGAACGCTGCAAAAAAGCAGGCCCTAAATAGATTTAAAAGGTATCCGACGGAAAAAAATTGATAAATTTTAAAAAAACTAAGACCCAGAGAGAGGCGTATAATTAAAAATTCAAAAAAGGAAATCCTCACCTCCTATATGTCGAAGATTTCTTCATCATCGAAATTGAAGGTGGTGTGGGATAAGATAAGAGCTCTCTTGTGGCCGCAAAACCCCGCCGATACCGATTCTAAATATTAATGATGTCGTCGTCATCGAGCCAGGGGAGGTAGCTGAGGCCTTAGCTGGACACTTTGCTGAAGTTTCTAGCTCACAGGGTCACTCGGCAGAATTTCTCCAGCGAAAAGGTGGCGTGGAGCAGCAGCCACTTGACTTTGAGACCGCTATCGATTAAGCTTACAATGAAAGGCTAATTGCTTTTTTAAAGGATATTAATTTATATAGACATATTTAGGTTATTAGGATAATTAAACTTGGGAGAAGGAATATCGAGTACTTCACCCAATTAGGATAGTTCTTTATTTTTATTTAGAGGAAAGGAATATCGAGTACTTCCACCTTGTGTGAACGCGTAGTGTGAACGTATTATTAATATGCATGTATTTATTAGCGTGTATGAATTCGTGTGAATGATTTATTAGTGAATATGTATTTATTGGCGAGAATGTATTTATTAGCAAGATTGTATTTATTAGTGAGAATGTTTGTGTGAATCTTTAGTTTGGGTTTGTTTTTATTCCGGGGTTGAAAGAAATTTTATAAAAGTATTTCAACCCCATTAGTTTTAACGCATTTTAGGATTAGATGAATTAGGAACATTTTAGGAACATTAGTTAAAAGTACTGCACACCTAATTATTTTACAGTAAATAGCCTCTTTAGGATAGGATGTTTCAAGATAGTTTCTTAATTACTGTGTTTCAGGATAACTTCTTAATTACCACATTTAAAAATGATTTTGTATAATCTTTATGCAATGCATTGATTGCTAGTGCAAATAGATCCCACAATTTTTATCTAATTATTTGTGTTATTATTTAACACGATGTAAAGTGTAAAATATGTATATTTAAAAAGGGATGAAACAACGAAATATCTTTAATATTATAATGTCATTGCAAAAAGGTTTAAGTAATTCTGATAAGCACTTGGAGATTTGATAGGTAGAAGAGTTAATGAATGATATAATGAGTCGTGTTCATAAATTTTCGGTGGTGTGAGAGAGTTATTGATAAGCTTGGCGCATTCGCTTTTTTAATCATTCCGCCGTTTCATTATTATCCTAAATTGTTATCGCCGTTCTTCTGGTTCTTCAAGACTATTCGGCGCATCAACACTATTTTCTTCAACCACCTTGTCTACTTCCAATGTTTCCAATCATGCTATTATTGTTATCTCTTCTACTTCTACGTCATTTATGATAAATAATAAACAAATCAATTTTTTATTTCATGTGACCAAAAAAAAAAGGCATAAACAGAAATTATTTTCGCTACATGAAAATAAAAAATAATTTTCAAATCGTCAGGCCTTAAATCATAATGAGATGTTTACACGGCAATGCAATGGCCAGAGGAGTTTTAAAGAAAAAAGATTTTTTTGTTACTCTACGTTTCGGATACCATTGGTGTCCTTCTTCAGGAGCACTGTAGGGGTATGAGAGGAGTGTCTACGTTGAAAATGAGATGAAAACAAAAATTCTTTTTTCTTTAAAACTCTTCTGTTCATTGCCGTATAAAAATCTCATTAAAAAAAATAATGTTTAGAATAATAATGTAATTTCGAGCAATAAATATAAACAGTTAATTTTATTTATTAAAAAAAAAAAATAAAATAAAATATTAAAAATAAAATTTGATACAGTTTTATATTTAAATATATTTCATATAATCATATGCTTGTTTCAATCCATTTCAAAGTTATCTGTAACTAATATGAATTGTTACGACGAAATTACAGCACCATATCTATTTTTTTTTTTTAAATAAAATTCTTCAATGAAACTATATTATCATTCATCAGTTTAATTTTTAATGGCAATGTTTTTAATTTATATGATCGATCTGTTATCGGCATTGCCTTTTCTTAACGTACAATTCATAGTCGTAGGCGGCATATTCAATTCATAGTCGTAGGCGGCATATAAATAAAGTGCTATGGGTCTAAGTGTACCATATAAATTATGAATATACGAATAGATGAGGGTCTCGAAGAATTGGTATTAATTAAACAAAAGCAAGTTCTTAAAGGTAAGTAATTCAAATTGACAATACTGGCAGAAGTCCGGGTATAGACGCTCTACCTAACTTTTTACGATTAATGATATCGACATGATGAAATCCACTTCAAAGGAAAACACCTATAAGCTATATATCAAGTAATATAATTAAAGGGTATAAAAAATTCACCCTAAGACTAGGTTTCACGGGCAGTAATGGCCGCCATATGAGTGTGATGAATGTGTAAGGCCATGAAGAAATGACAGTTATTATAATGGATGATTATATAATAAATGCTATTGTATTGGAATCAGTGATCGGATCCCACTGCTGCCACCAGATGTATTGGAATCAGATGTCTTAGTATCGGGAGTTGAAGTGAGGAGTAAGTGTTGTTAGTTAGAGAGTTTTAGAGAGTTGTTATTCGAAATACGAACTACTGATTTATGAAAATAAACTATATTTTAACAAATAATTTAAAGTGTTTTGAAATAGATAAACAAAGATGCACAATTGTAAATGAATATAAGAATTATGAAATGATTAATAAATATTAAAGAAATAGTGTTTAAAACCTTGAATAGGGACGCGCTCGCGATGTGTGAAACTTAACTGACGTGAACTGCTCTCTAACCGACTGATAACTCGTAACTGATGACTGCTCGTGTATAACTAATGTGTAACTGATCTCGTACTGGTTGTGAACTGATAGATAACTGATCGTGAACTGATGTATACTCATGTGTAACTGATCTCGTACTGGTTGTGAACTGATAGATACTCATGTGTAACTGATCTCGTCCTCCAGTAGGGCGACGTTTATATTTGCATCACTCACACATCGGCTGATGTGTAAGTACGTGCCACACTAAGACATATCTCGTAGTATATTGACCTTAGGGGAAGTCGGTGGCCGGGGTGGCGACGCTTGTTAACAGATGGTGGCCAGGTGGCTTCTTGAGTGTACATTGACCCTTGTATGAAGGAAATACAGGCCAGGTGGCCTTTTGAGTGTACATTGACCCTTGTATGAAAGGGTTGTGCCGGCGGTTCTTTTGACTGTGTATTGACCCCTGTTTGAAAGGGTTTTGCGCGGTTCTTGACCTGCAGATAGCGGCTGGCTGGAACCACTAGTTATAATTTTTAGATTCTTGCCATCATATTATGATGGGCTCCTCAGAGCCGGAAAGCATCAGAGATATTTTCCGGGATCGGCTGCTTTTTTTTTGTAGTCATCGATTCGGTTTCGGATGTTTTTTTCAAAACACAGTGATAACATAGTCTTGCACAGAGCAAATTTAGTTGATACTAAACTAATCAATTAAAAACGTCCTAGTGATGAGCGAACGCCTGGAACCGGTCGATGACCACAAAAAGAAGGCAGGCTAACACGGTAAATATCTCTGATACATAATAAATACATCTAGGAGGTCAATGATTTGAATATTAAGTGCACTAGAAATTTTAAATCTTCTGAGATTCACTGAAAAAGAGAAAAATCGTGTGTGAAACACTCACACGACTTTCTCTTATTGTAGTTAATGCAACTATATAATTGAAAAATATTCTTTATACTTCGATTTTTTTATTTTCAGAGCTCTAACATAAATATATGATGGCAGACACTCATATAGTCATTACAATGTAGTTACATTGTAGCCCTTTAGACAGCGTTAATAGCACTAAAAAAATTGAATTAACATTTGAATGCACAAGTTCCAAAAAAATCAGTTTTTCTGAAAAATATTGTCACGCAGCCGCCACTAGTAAGTGCCATCTAGGAGAGAAAACAGGCACCTCAAGTTCTCCTCGTGGCCGCTAGGAAGCGCTAGCGGGGCGCTGTAGCTCTTTCTGGAATGCTCTTGAACCTTCCAGACCCTTCTCCACTGGTATAAATAGTGAAGAGCAGCTCGAGTCTAGAGAGTCTTGTTACAAACGGAGTGCGCGTTTGTGAATAGTAAAAAAAAAGTGAACCAAGAGAATTTTTGTTGGTTTAAACTGTGTATTAATTATTATTAAGTACTTTATTTGTAATTAATTGTGTAAAACAATAAATTGATGTTGTTTTTTTTTGAAGTTTAGAGTGTTTTATTTAAACGAACCCAATTAGAAACTAGTTGCAGCAGCTAGTTTAGGGAAAAACGTTATATTTTCGTGAAAATTACCCCCACCCCCATATTCTATATAGCCGTACTTCCAGTTAACCGATTCTTCTAAAACTGTGCAATCAAATTCATATTCATTGGTACAAAATCATACATTGTACTGAAGTTGTAGTTTAGAGAGAAGCAAAACGTTATCATTCCCTCAGAATCCTTAAAAAAAATCAAAGTTTTTATTTATATGTGGAGCAGTTTTTGAGGAATCCGAAAAATTATACAAAAAAAAAAAAAAAAAATTCAATAATATCGAATTTCCTGTCGATGGATTTTGACCGAATCATTCGTGTCAGATACGGTGTTAGTACCTAAACGGAATACTAAGTTTGAGCTTTCTACGATTTTTAGTATTGAGTTATTTTGTTCACACAAACACACACACACACACACACACACACACACAAACACACAAACATACCAATCGCTAAAAACGTTTGTCTTCGCATACAGGAGACCATAAAACTTGTGTTGTGTGAAAACTGTAGAATGCATTCACGAATGCGGGGTACATTACACTTTATATGTAAAAATTTGTGTGAGTGTTTCACACCAGACTTTTTTTTATTAATTTTAGTATAGTGATATGTATGAATAAATCGAATCTATATAGAGCTATATCCGAGCAATATGTTTGTTATGATATGTTGCGATACGTTTGTTGGCCCGAAGTGAGGGGGTCATTCTTTTTATTTATGAAACGCGCCTCAGTAAGGCCACTGGTATGGCCACTGATATGTCGTTAAGAGAGTGGGCATGACAGAAGTTGGTACGCGACGATGAACCCGATTAAAAAATATATAAAAATATGTTTTTTTTGTTATTACAATTTTTTTTTTTTAATTATTTATTATTTTATCAGAAATTGACGTGAGAGGGGTTTGCAAGCGTCCCTTTCTACTACCTCTTACACCTAATAAAAGTACCAAGAGATCGCGTCAAATTTTTTTTTATGTGAATGTGATGCATATGCAATTTTACAGAACAGGATTCAGAGTTTTTTCGAATTTTCTCGTAAACAACAATATAGATTTTATTTAAATAGGAAACATATAAACTTTTATTTATGAAATTTTCTTGGAAATTGGTACTGAGAAATCCGAGACAATAAGCTATAACATTATTGATGCTCTCGGCAATGTAATCATTCCCAACCTGTTGTTGTGGTTGATCCGCAGAGCTGGAAAGCATGTATAGTAGAGATATTTTCCATTATAGCCTGCTTCTTTCTGTGGTCATCGGTCGGTTTCCGGGCGTTCGCCCATCATCAGGATGCATTTGTCAAACAGTGTGATAATATAGTCCGGACTGTAGCAACATTTACGTTGGCCAGACAGGCAGAAAACTCTGGGAACTCTTTTGCCGAACACATTAGATCATACAAATACAACAAAACTGGCTCAAATTATGCCAATCACCTAAACACGAACAAACACAAACCCTACAACATCTCCACTATGATAAAATTATTACACCCAGGCAAAAAAAGGACGACGACTAGACGTACTGGAACAACTTGAAATATATGTAATGACATGGCAAAGTCATTGACATCGGCAAAGTCAAACACCAAAGAAATAATAATTTACAACTACTGGTTCCAGCCAACTGCTACCTTAACAAAGGGTGGCAGCAATAAAACAGCGACCTAGTTGGCTGCCGACAGCCGCGGCCAACCAAACAAACGACAAAGCCTTTTCATCAGTACTTACATCAAAAAGCAAGCACCGAAAAGGTTGATCGCTGACCTAAACAAGGTCAGCAAACTACGAAGGTCGCACATGGTCGCACACTAGGACAGATGTCTTGGTGTGAGTGTGAACAACAGCAATATATAAACTCTATGATATACGACGAAATCATTATTACATCATCTACGGCCAAACGAGCACGTCTTTATACACAAACGGCAATTTGCTACACACAGTTATATTGAAACTTATCTTTCTCTTAGTTGTGCATCTTAGTTCGTTATTTTAATCATTCTAATTTATCAGTTATTTATCTTCTAGTTATTATTAGGTATTTTATAGTTATTAGTTACCATTTATTACTTTAAAAATTATTGCTAAAATACAGTTTATTTTTTATAAAAACCATTTAATAATTCGAGCACTAACTTCCAAAATCTCTCAAACTAACTTCCGCCCTCTTTAAGACATCTGCTACTCCAGGAATCACACACAACAAACGATTCCATTACATATATAAACCCAAGACACAAAACCTTATACACGAACAGACCAAATTCGCAAGGGAACAACTATTCAAAACCATCTTCCCACAATAACAATTAAACCACGCAATAAACGATATACAACTCACATGAACTTAAGTTTAAAAGCCAAATAGATTTTAGTTTTAGTTTTAAATCTGCTAATTTTTAAGTCTGTATTTACGAATCATAACTTCCTTTAAGGTGTACATAATATGTGAATAATGTATGCAAATCGAGAAAATAAATTGTTAATGCGGAATGTTAACGTTACATTAGGCTTGGTTAACACACTTATATACAAAATTTTTCAATGATATATTTATAAAAAGTCTGTACTTAAGCTAGTTTAGACTTGTTTGTATTTAGGCATGTAAAGAACCTATATTTAAGTATATACGCTTGCGTGGATGGCGAATATGAATCATGAAAGGTGAAATGTGGAATGTGTTTGTGTTAATCAAACAAACTGCTTATATAGATTGATTGCTTATTTGTTTATTTTGTTTTGATTATTTTGTTCAACAAAATATTAGTTATCTGACACATTGTTATTTCGCACTGTTATAAATAAATAAATATAATAGTAGATGTTATGGATAATAAATTGTAAAGCGAATCTCCCTCAAACAACGTAGTTTACGATATAGACCCCCCACATGTTGGATGTTTCCATTTTTAAGGGAAGAATGTGCCCCTTTAAAGATCGAAACATTTGTTTTTTCCCACTCAGGTACCATCCTCCACCCCCTCTTAACTTAGTCAGGCCCTAACAAAACATTTTAAAGACCAGTCAGTGTATCAACTAAATTTGCTCTTTGCAAATCAATGTTATCACACTGACAATTGCATCGTTATGATGGGCGAACGCCCGAAACAGGTCGATGACCATAAAAAGAAGCAGGCTATCACGGAAAATATCTTTGATTCTCAAGCTGCCTTGGTTGGTACTTAAACACTTGCCCCCTCTGCATTTGTTAATTTATGTTAGAACTAATGAACAAAATTTGAAATTTAAAGTAAATTGCGTTGTTTTTTTTATATGACCGCATTAGTAGTCTTAAGAAAAAGTTATAAAATAATTTTTAAAAAACGGAAATAAAATATTAAGCTTAATATACGGTGTAATTGATGGGTACAGTTTACCAAGAAATCCATCGAATGCGCTCTTGAATTAGTTAGCTACTCTACACTTTTACCAGATTTCATTTCTTAAATGTTATTGGCGCTGTATTCTGGACTACATTGTAATTTGTAGTAAGAGAGACTGTTGAATGTGCTAACCGATCTAAATCTATCCCCATCACCTTAATTTAGAATAGACAATGGAGAAATAAAGATTGCAAAAGTAAAGAAAATTTGGATAAAAGTCGAGGATAGATTCTAGCGCATTCTACAGGATTTTTGGAAACTATGCCTAATATATGTTATTTCCGTTTTTAAAAATTATTTTGGATTTTTCGATTAAATATAACATTAAACGGAAATAACATAAAAAGCATATTGCTATTACTATTTGTTAATGGGGGGGAGGGGCTTTGTTCCCGCACCACTTTTTGGTGCCCCTATGATCCTCAAGGACCTATCAGAGGAGCTCCGCTACCCCGTCCTCCCAATGCCCACATTGAAACGTGTTTGAAAAATAAAAATAAAAACCCCGCATTGGTCCAACACTTACACGCTCGTATCACAGTCCTGTATAGTTACGATTTATTCAAGGAAAAAGATTTCAAGCTAAAGTGATTTCATCGATATTTTTATGGAGACAATCGCAGAAATCTGAAAAAAAATACTGTTCAATTATTATAACTTATTTTCAACAAACACGGAATTTTGACAATTTATTTATTTCTATTTAATATTTCTAAAAATATCGTCCTATAGACGATAGAATTCCACAATCAACCAAGAGAAGCACTTTAGAGGAAACATAAGCATCACTCCTCCTTCAAAAATTACCCCTTAAATAAGAATACTGTCCGGAGAAATGTTACAAATAAAATTGGTAGCTCTTTTATATGTGTAGTCCACATAAGATGGTGTCGTTTTAGAGATGAAAGAAAACACGACAAAAAACTCCGGTAAAAACACACTTCCGGTCAATTGATTTTCTTCAAACTCAGAATTTCGGCAGCGTATTTTAATTATACGTAATTAATATTATTCAGATCACTAAATTATGTAATAAACTAAAATAACACTTTATAAGTAAACATAATTCCACTCTTTCACCAAAAGTATTCTTAAATGAATTTTCCCGGAGAAATGTTACAAGTAAAAGTTGTAGCTTTTGTGGAAAGTGGATATTCCAAGTTTAAAAAAAATCGTTGGAGTTGTATGTGAGAAAATCGCAAAAACTGAAAAATTTATTTCAAGGTACTTTCAGTAGTATGATTCTGTTCAGAACCTTATTGTCGGGTCTCATCGTAGCATTCAAACTAAATATCAAGTTTCAACTCTCGGCAATTTTGGTTTTTTGTGTTATGCTGATACACACATACACACACCAATTTCTAAAAACCACTTTTTTGGACTCAAGGGACTTCAAAACCTATATTTCCAGTGATAACTTGATATCTAAAATTTGACACGATCGGAATAGTTTCTCTTTCGACAATAAGAGAAAGTAAAAATTACATGATAACGGCACTTTGCTGTTTGCAAACTCCATGCTTTCACTTCACACATTATATAATCCTTCCAGAAGCAATTATATAATCCATTTATTGCTTCCCGGCTCGCATAGTTTCCTAAAATCCAAAAAGGGAGGCATTTGAACTAGAAAAGTTTACTAATAGATACAAAAATAATAATTGTTAAATTTGTAACTCATGACTAATCAACCTCCCTATCTGTACTAGGAACAATTCTTGAAGAACTCCTATTATTCCGTCTCCAAACTGAAATAGTATCTCTAAATATCATTTCTGAACACCAATACGGTTTTCGGAGTTGCCACTCGACTGTTCACCTAATGCATCGTGTTGTAGATATAATCACTACCTCTCTGGAACTGAAGCAGTACTGTTCAGGAAACTTCTTAGATATATCTCTTTGCTTTTGACCGACTGGGGGAATATGGAATTACTTTACAAACTCAAGGGCATCCTAACTTCTATCTATTAGCTGAACCTCAAGTCTAATCTCACCGATAGTTTCTTTCACGTGATACAAGGTTCATTTTATTCTCTTATTTATCCGGTTCTCGCAGGAGTTCCTCAAGGAAGCATTCTTGCACTCCTACTATATACTATCTATACATCCGACCTACCCACTCATCCAAATACAATTATCGTTACATTCGCCGATGACGCTATTTATCCTATCGCCTCATCTTGGAGGATCAAAATAAATAAATTTAAATCCAAACACATAGTATTATCTCTAAACAAAAAATCTCTTCCTCCTCTGTACTTCACAATAGCATCGTCATTCCTGTAACGATATCTCGGACTATATCAAGACAAACCACTAACATGGAACTACCAAGTAAAACGAATTGACTGCAGCCTAAGATACAAAATGCTAAAAACACTATTTGACAAACGTTCAAAACTGACTCCAACGAACAAGAAAATGTTATACAATGCTCTTCTAGCCCCCGGCATAGAACTCTATGGCACTGCAAAACAATCCAATCTTAACCGACTTCAAACCCTACAATCTCAGATCCTAGGAACTGTAGTTAATGCTCCTTTCTATATCACCAACCACACAATCCACTCCGGCCTAAACATTTGTAATAGGACCCGAAGAGAGGGATCCAAAGCAGAGAGAGAGAGAGAGAGAGAGAGAGAGAGAGAGAGAGAGAGAGACTCTCACTCACCAGTTTAGGCCAGACTAGGGTGGGAGAAACTGTATAAATACAGCTGGGTCAGGAGGGAGTCTACCGACTGTCTTGCAGCAGAGTTTATACAGCAGTCACAACGCGTCATCAACCTTTCTCTTTACATCTCACTACCATTTAATCTATTTTAGTCTAAAGTCAAGGCAGTTTGTGCTACTTTTCGATTATACAGTCGAAACTCATTATAAATTCCACTTATCTCAGAGCTGGCCCAAACTCGCTACACAAAATTCCATTCCAAATTAAACAATCACCATAATCCTCTGATCCAGAATATGTCCACCAGAAATCCTTGTCGTAGGGTGAATCAGCGACGATGGCCAAGCGACCATCTTAACGTGTAACACCGTCCTCCTAGGATAGCTGCTGTGTAAGCTTGCCATATTGGCGAACTAACGGCTCCCATTACTTGGATTTTCGTCGTTCATATCACTCAAGTCTCTTGAACATATATATATAAAATGTTTATGAAACACTGGGCTATTTTCTTAATTTGCCCTACCTTTAATAATTATGGAAAATTCTTATTAATGAAATATTTAATTTCTGAACCAAATTATAATGAAACTGAAAAAATATTAAGCACACTATTAGGATATGAAAAAGGCAATGTTCAATAATATTCATGTGTGTACATATATACAATTTTTTTATTTTTTTTTTTCACATGTTTTAAAATTGCATTTTCAATGCTACGGGAATTAGCAGTTTAATGTTTCTATTAATCATAATTTATGTTATTTTATTTAGTTTCTTGTTTTTATTACTTATTTCTATTAAAAGAAATTTTCGTTAATAATTTTATTTGATCATTACTATTAATTGTGTTGTTGATAAATGCGGCAAACATCTTATTAATATGTATATAAAAACATATATACAGTATTATTATTATTATTATCATTATGTAAGTATCACTTCTCAAAAAATAAATACTAATATATATTTATATATATAAAAAAAACAATGTTTTAAACTTTTACAATTATTTATTTTCAACTTTTCATAATTATTTAAAACTTTCTAATATTCTTAATATTCAAATCCATGACAAAAAATATCTATTATATATATATATATATATACACAATATGCATAATAACTGTCCATATTTTGTGGACAAACAAACTCATTATGGCGGCCACTAACGTCTTTTAAACCTAGTCTTCTTATTGGTGAATTTTTATATGTTTAAATTATATAGTTATTTTCTTTTATCTCATATCGATTTTAATAATTAAGAACTTAACTTTATTTAATTAATAATAGGAATCCTTGACATTCAAAATATTCACAATAGATATATTATATGGCGACCTTAGACCCATAGCACTTTTATTTATATACGGCCTACGATTATTTGTATACATTTTGAATATTGTATGAAGAAAGGCAATGCTGGATAACAAATCTATTATAAATTGCACATTGCCATCAAAATTAGTGGCATTATTCATGAAATCATAGTTTTGTTGAACAATTTTCTTTTTAAAAATAGAATAAATAAATAAAAACACAGATATTGTCCTACAGTACATAATTGGTTACAGAAAACTTTGAAATGGTTGGAAGTAAGCATATGATTTTTATAAAAATATTTAAATAAAACTATCAAATATATGTTTAATTTTTTTTTTTTTTTTTTTTTAAGAACTAAAGTAAGTTAGCAATTATATTAATTGCTATAAATTACTTCACTAATCCAAACATAATTTATTTTTTATTTTCATTTAACAAAGATAATTTCAGTTTGTGCTTCTTTTTTTTTGGACAAATGAGATAAAAAACAAATTTGTTTATCATATAATAAAATACGAAGAAGTAGAAGAGACAAAGATAATCACGTTAATGGAAACGATGCGAGCAAACAAGATGGTTGAAGGAAAGAGTGGTCAAGCGGCAAAAAATACTCCTGAACTCCAAAAGGCTCAAGAGGCGGCAGCAGCAATTAGTGATAATGAAAAGATGGTATTTTATGATTGGCTGAAAGGGACTTCACCAAGTCGTAAGCATAGAGTTGATAAAAAGACAAAATTTTCTGGAGAAATGTTAAAAACGCTTGATGCAGAAGTACGAGATATTAAATCATGGCGTGAATATTTGGACAAGGCTAAATTAAGTTTTGATAAGCGAATGCGTCGTCCACATACGCCGCGTGTAGACAAAACAAATTTTGAATTTTGTAAAACTATTGGTGCTGGCGCATTTAGTAAAGTGTTATTAGTGAAACATATTGATACAGAAACTTATTATGCGGCCAAAGTAATAACGAAAGAGTCACTGGCAAAAAACCGGATTGTAAAGCGTGCACGTAATGAGAAATTAATTTTACAAAGTATTCGATTTGTTTTTACAATACATTTAGAATTTTTCTTTCAAGATAATGTCTATATATTTTACGTATTGCCATTTATAAACGGCGGTGAATTGTTCACATATCTGACCAAAATGAATCGTTTAAAAGAGGATCATGCTAGATTCTATTCAGCGCAAATGTTATTAGCTTTGGAATATCTACATTATGTTGGTCTAATTTTTAGAGATTTAAAACCAGAAAATATATTAATCGATTCAATTGGCTATTTAAAATTAACTGATTTTGGCTTTTGTAAAGCTATCGATCTAAGAACTTACACATTCTGTGGTACAGGTGAATATTTAGCACCGGAAATGTTGGGCACTAAAGGTTATGGTAAAGCAATTGACTGGTGGACTTTTGGTGTACTTTTGTACGAATTGTGCGCCGGTTATACACCTTTCTATTCAAAATTACAAGCTAAAATGTACGACAATATATCCAGATGTAGATATAGAATTCCATATTATTTTTCTAATGACCTTAGGGATTTAATTAAACATATATTACAAGTGGATTTATCAAGGCGATATGGTAATTTGAAAAATGGTGCTGATGATATTAAAGACCATAATTTTTATAATAATGTACCATGGATAATGTTATTGAATCGTGAAGTAAAAGCCCCTTATATACCAGTTATTACCAAACCAGATGATACCAGTCATTTTGCAAATGTAGACGAAATATCATTAGAGACTGCTTCAGCTGATTTATATTGTAAAGAATTTGCCAACTTTTAAAATATAATAAAAAATATTAAAAAAAAAAAAACAATCAAGTGTTTTAGATTTATTTGATAATAATGTATATAGTAAAGTTGTTTTTATTATGATAAAATTGTTTCATAGATGGCAGCATTATTTGGGTCCCTTCAAGTTAAACAAGCTGTAAATTCTAACTGTAACTCAATACATAAATATCTAGTGTCATAGACAACTTCCTCTTATTCCTGTTATTCATATATATATATATATATATATATCCAAAATTGTTGTTTTTCGTAGAGGTGGCCGGCTTGCTGCAAATGAAAAGTTTACAAGGGGCAGCGTATTGAGGTTGTAAGTCATTATAAATATCTTGGAGTTACTTTGACCCCACAACTTTCGCTAAGCACGCATCTCACCGACAACGTATCTTCCGCTAAGTATGCAATTAATATTATATGGGCTGGTTTTCTCTCCCAGAGTCTGGTGCCTCTTCCGTTCAAATTTCAACATGCAGATCCATTGTGTGTTATGCCTCTCAAGTGTGGGGATATCAGCGCTATGAGTCAGTGGAGAAGCTTCAAATATTTTTTATTAAAAAATTGTTCTCGCTTCCTTCTTCGACCCTTAATTATATGTTACACATAGAGACGGGAGTGGATCCGATCGAAGTATTACCCTCAAGTTGCATTTTAAATATTGCCTGCGTATCCTATATCTCCCATCTTACCGTTTACCTAAAATAGTTGCGATTAAATCATTAAAAAGAACACATTTTGGTTTGGAAATTGGATTTCCCTGGCACAAAAATACACAACTAGTTTTGACCCGACTACTGATGTTTCTACTTGGAAGGGCCAGATATTTCCATTACTGGATAGAATAAGGGAGGAGAATGTGAGGAGGAGTGAGGGGTCTACACACTTTTTATTATATATAGAACTGAACCGCAATTTTAACTCAATGTGTAGTTTAGTAACTGATAACTCTTTTGGTTTAACTTTAGGCGAACTTCGCTGGCTATTTAAACTCAATTGCGAATTGCTATATCTGAACTATACTCCTTGGATAGTGAGGGATGTTACACTGTGTTCCTTTTGTAATTTTCGGTCTGTGGAAAATGTTTTCCACTTTTTAGCAGAATGTAGTATTCTCTCTGAATTGTGCATTCTTTATCTTGGTCAGAGAGTGTTGGACAAGATCTTACCACATAGCTCTGCTGAATAGTAATAATTGCCTTGCCCTCATAAAATATGCTTGACATGTCTGGATTTACCGCTATGAACTGATACAAGAGTTCAACTTTTGATTTACCTAACTAACCTAAATTTTCTATTTTTCATACATATATTTTGTATTTATATATTGTAATTAATTCCAGTTTTTGTTTTGTTCTTTTCATTTGTATATATAATTTCTATTGGTGTATTTATTTTATTACTTATGTAGTTATTCATTTATTATTATTTATTTTTTTTAAGTTTAGAAAATATAAATTAAAATTGAATTTTGCATAAAACATACATTGTTTAAGTTTTGTTTTTCTTTTTCATTTGTATTAACGACTCCGGTTGACGGATTTTTTCCATGCCGATAATTACTCTGTTAATCTTTTTTTCTAAGTATGAATTATAATCATTTAATTAATAAAGTACTATTATTATTATTATTATTATTAAATTTTAAATGTTTACTATCATATAGTTGAACTTGCATTATATTATAAAGGTGGCGAGAATTTGGTATTTAGACTAGTATGCTTTGTAACTACTACTAAGGACTATGGTACTTTGGTGTACAGAGTAGTAACAAGAGCTTCCACCATCTTAGATAATTTTCTAATGAACGTTTAGAGAAGGGAGTAGCTCAGTGATTAGCGCACTAGACTCCCATGCGGAGGAGGACCAGAGTTCGAGTTTAGCTGCGCTACCATTAGATGTTTTTCTTTCTAGGAGCCCCTACAGCTCACTGTACGGTGATGAACAGTGTTGTCTTTTACGAGGGAATACTGCCCGAAGGCCGGACAGTGCACTGAGAAGGCGCCAATGACTATAGATGTCGACGCGCCTTGAATTAAAGAATAAAAATGGCCGTATACTACTGGCCCACAACTTTCAAGAAATCAATTTTTTCGGAAAATTGTTTCATCTGTAGCATTTTCCAATCAAATTAAACCTTTCTAATCAGATTAAATCTTTGTCTGTTAAGATGAATGGTAATGGAGTAAATAACACACAAGTAGAAAATTATAGCATATATTAAAGTATAACACGTAAACAGGGCCGGATTTTCCTATAGGCTAACTAGGCTTCAGCCTAGGGCCTCAAGATCAAGAGGGGCCTACATTCAAATTGTTAGCAAAATTAAAATTACATTATTCTATAAACAGTGAATACTTAAACACTGAATCGAAAATAAGGAGAAATTCTACGCATATGACTAATAAATAAACATAAAAATATATTGGTTAAGATCTTAAATAAAATAACTATTAACATAAAATTTAATATGATATATAATTTGATATTTTCTTTTTTGTGATCTGGATTTTGTTTGAATAAAGTTCCATTTTTGGTTTAGTTTAAGACTTAAAATTCATAATAATCCATACTTAAACTTTAAATACGAATTATTATGAAATAAATTTATCTGAATTGAATTTGGTTTAATCTTCAATGTATTGAATATATTTAATTTAATCTGATAGAAAATATGATAATTTTTATTGCGTATTTTATTTTCGTAGTCAAAGATTTTCATTATTTGAATTTTGTTTCTTTGTAAATGTTGTGTGTTATGTTTGATTAGTTATTGTTACAAGTATTATATATGGTGCTGGGAATAAATGTCCAAATAAGTGTTCTCGACTTTTTTTTTTTATTATCCGTGCCACATTTTTTATAAAGATTAGTACCAATCACAACATGTTTCATTTAATATATTGATATATATCACAGTAATGATATATTTTATTATCTATCATGTAATTTACAAACTTAAAAATGGGAGGTGAAAGGGCCTCATAAGTGGAATAGCCTAGGGCCTCTTTTCATCTAAATCCGGCCCTGCACGTAAGCACATGTTATTTACTTTCTATTAAGAATTTGGATATATATAATATATGTATGTATATAACCAATTACGTCCTTAATCAGTGAAGATAGGAGAAAGAAGATAAGAATAATTTCTATGAAGCTTTCTCACAAGAATACGTTGTACACGGTGTAAAAATTGTCATGGGCCATCTAAACGCAAAGATTGTTAAGGAGGCAGCTTTCAGCCCAACTAATGGGGCACACAGCAAACACATTCTGTCTAATAATAATGGTATTCAACTAGTGGATTATGCTGTAGAAAAAGGAATGGTTATAAGTAGCACACGTTTTCCTCACAAACGTATTCATAAAGAAACTTGGATGTCCTCGGACAGGAAAACAAGATACCAAATTGACCATTCCTGAATTGGCAGAAATAACTTTAGAAAATGAAGATGATGATGTTGAACCTCCAGATTTTGAAGAAATTGAGAGCTAGCCTTAAAAATAACAAAAGTCCCGGCTATGATGGCATACACGCAGAAATGCTGAAATCTGGCAGTGAGGATTTAATCAAGAAGCTATATAACTTAACATTACAAATATGGATCTCATAAAAGATGCCGAACGAGTGGATGGTTGCTATTATATGTCCAGTATTTAAAAAAAAGAGATAAGGCCAAGTGTGAAAATTATAGAGCACATCACTTTTGGGTGTGGCTTACATGGCTTTCGCAATACTCCTTATCAAAAACCTGCAAAATTGGTTAGAAAATATTCTGGGAGAGTATCAGTGTGGCTTTAGACCAGATAGGTCTACTGTGGATCATATCTTCTCCGTTCAACAAATGCTGGAACAATCTTACGAGTATAATATTGATCTGCACCATCTTTTCATATATTTTAAGCACGCCTACGACAGCATAAAGAGAATAGTTAATTAAAGTTATGCTGAAACTAGGGTTTCCTAGTAGCTGGTAAGGTTAACTCGGATGATACTCACCGGAAGTAACTGTAAAGTTAAGATCTAAGGAATGCTGTCGGATACGTTCGACAAAAGCGACTTGAGACAAGGTGACCCTCTATCCCCAACTTTCTTTAATCTAGCGCTAGAACATGCAATACAGGCCATTTGGACTAATCCGAACGGTACCATATAAAACAGAATGACACAACATCTTGCCTACGCTGATGATGTTTTGATAACGACTAGAACAAGAGCAGCGCTCGTGGGAGCTTTCGAGGAATTTGAAGATGCCGCAACAAAGGTGGATTTGCAGGTCAATGATGATAAAACAGTGTACATGAGAACTTCGAGAAATTCCGGTAGTGCCAGTGAATATTTCTCTTTTGGGAGGCATGTCTTCCGGGCGGTAAGTCAATTTAAATATTTGGGAGCTCTCGTTACCGAGAGAAACAAAGGGCTGGAAGAAATTAAAGCAAGAGTAACGGCCGGTAACAAATGTTATTTTGCACTCCATTAAAGTTCAGAAGCTTGTCACACAGAGCGAAGGTTCTTATATATAAAACAGTAATTAGGCCCATCGAAACTTGGGTTCAGCGGTCAGATTAGCCAACTGTAGGAGAACTTTTGAGAGATAGCAACTAGCTGACAACACTGATTATCGAGTGTGTGCTTTACGGCGTTTAGAGTTATATGCAATGAAAAACGTAACACGAAAACGTTTAACATGAAAAATCGATTAACACGAAATAATACTCCGCTCCCGACCAAAATACTATGTAATTTCATACATTTTTTTTTTTTTAACAGAAACAACAATCGTTTAACACGAAAAGTTTTCGCTTCTCGGCAAACAGAATATACTTCTTTTTTGCAACGCGTCGTCACCCAGATTTTTCGGCTTATTTTTTTTTTTTTGTTAGACCGAACAAAATAAGCAATGGCTGCCACTGTTGCTATGGTACCGCTTGTCGTGGGTAGGAAAGACCATTGCCATTGTCAGAACATTTCAATTTACTGGTCATTTAATTATCGACTTCGGTGATGGCTGTGTCGAAGTCGGTGAATTGTGTGTCGGAATCGGTGAATCCCTGCAACAGAAATGAGGAACATTGTGAAAAGTATGTGCAATTATTTAGATGCGGATGCGAATGGCGAAATGAATAAAGCGATGGACAAGATCGCAATTGATGTTGAAAAAGGCACTGCAAAAAAAACAATAATTTTTGTACGTATTTTTATTAAATACATATATACAGGGTGTCCAATTGAAACGGGCCACTTTTGAAATAACTCTTAAACGAAGCGAGTTATCTAAAATGTGAACATAACGTTTGTTGAAGTATTTTCGCTCTAGTTTATGATAGTGTTTTATGATTTTATTGCCGCCTTGCACCTTAAATCGGTGGTTGAAAGTGGTGATTTCCTTTTGACCCGCCACTTTTAATTTACTGTATTGGAAACTATTAAAAAAAATGAAGAAAAATGCAGTTAATTTCACTTCTATATTTCAAACCATTGCCGAGATTTAAATCATAATGATTCAGTTTTCGTCGTTTTTCCCTATTTTTCTGTTTCGTAAACTAAAATTAAAAGCGGGTTTTCATATTAATTTCGTTTAAGTAAGAGAGTTCATGCTGTTAAAACTTAAAAGTTATTTTAAACCATAAGGGACTTAAAAATCAGGTAAAACATCATTAAAACAAAACAATTTTCCAGTTTATTTAAAAAAAATCGATAAAAAAATATTTCTTATTCCTCTTAACAGACAGATGTTCAGTAACCGCTAGATCGGGAGACAGGGACGGTAAGCTGCCCGTCCAGATTGCTAGATTTAGCCCCTCTTGATTTCTTTCTTTAGGGATATCTCAAAGAAAAAATTTATGTCAAGGAACCAACTCCAGAAACCCTTAGAGAAGACTTATTCCAAACCTGCTTGGCAATTCCGGCAGACATGATACGACTAGCAACTTCATATATTGGGCAGCGACTGCGCTTGGTCCGTTTAAGCCGAGAAAGTCATTTTGAATAAATAGGAAATATTTTTTTTATCGATTTTTTGTAAATAAACTGGAAAAAAGTTTTCTTTTAATGATGTTTTACCTGATTTTTAAGTCCCTTATGGTTTGAAAATAGCTTTTAAGTTTTAACAGCATTTGAACTCTCTTATTTATTCGAAATTAATAAAAAAATCCACTTTTAATTTTAATTTACGAAATGAATAATAATGGTTGAATATCTCGTCAACGGTTTGAAATACTGAAGTGAAATTAGCGGCATTTTTCTTCATTTTTTTCTCAATAGTTTTCAATACACTAGTAAAAAGTGGGGGTAAAAAGGAAATCATCACTTTCAACCACCGATTTAAGGTGTAAGGCGGCCATAAAATCAAAAAACATTAACACCATCATAAAGTAGAGCGAAAATACTCCAACAAACGTTATGTTCACTTTTTTGATATCTTGCTTCGTTTAAGAGTTATTTCAAAAGTGGCCTGTTTAAATGGGACATCCTGTATATATGTAGATATAATTATTTATGTATCTAATATTGTCCCTACACATTATGTATGTAAGTATAGACTGTCAATGTATGTACCTACAAGTGTAAATTTTAGCAGGGAAACGAATTAACTTACAAATATTTCTTATTCATAAGTGTAGATTATATAGTAACTTTTTTCTTTTTTTTTTTTTTTAATTTAAGGCGCGTCAGGTGGTCAATGGCGCCCTGAGCCATTATATACTATAACATGATGGTTAATAAATAACAATTAATCGTTATTTTTCAACATCTTGTAGCTTTATCTACAAGATTAAAGAAATTGATGACATGTACTCCAGCATCACCATTTTACATAAACATAAATGTTCAAATAAATTTGCTTTGCGGTTAGGATTCTTGGATTGGTAAATACGATGAAGTTATCGCCTACTTCATTCTATGTTACACAATCTTTTATTTGCTTTTCAATTCGAAGGGTTAAATGAACAAAATTAAATCTGACCTTGTTTTCCTTTCGGCGATTTCCCAAACATTCATGTACATGTTTCTTCGTAATTCCATTCACATACGTCCAGAGATCATTTGTTAACCTCCATTTGAATTTTCCATGTTTCGAAATTTTCACGCCCTAATTGCTCGAATACGTCGTACAGGAGGGAAGAAATCCATTCATTTTATTTTTTCTACGACACAAATACAGTACAAAATAATAACTGTATGGCAATACACACTATAATTTCTACTTATGAAATTATTTCTGATATATAACCTCTCAAGATTAATGGCGATGAAATTAATAACATACAAGTAGAAAATCATAGAACCACATTGTAGGATAATCATGAGATCGATAATTAAAAAAAAAAAAAATCGATAGAACGGCTAAAACAGCTACATATGTGTGCGGGGGAAGGTTATTCGCGTGTAGGTCGAACGGGAGTGTATTCTTATATTCTGTATGACAGAATCCGTCCGTTTTGTGTACTGCATGTGAACCTTTTATCTTAAATTACTTTCATTGGCATTGTTTATTAATTTTTTTCCTCACAATATAATAAAATTATTCAATCTTTTGCGTGTAATTCTTAATAAATCGTTTGTTTTCGTTTATAAATTATTCAACTGTGTGTTTATGTGCCTAGTTGTTTTAAAGTCAGAATAAGGTAACAAATTTTCAGAAGTGGAATCAGATCAGATAAGAAAAGATCGTTAAGATAATAAGACGATAGGATAAAATAATAATAAGTATAGAGTGACAAACTGTTTACAACTTTTCGTGTATGTTTTATTTTTGATATTTTCATGTTCAATTATTTAGACACTTTCGTTTAGGAAATTATCTTTATGTTACGCTTTAATGTTTTCTTCATTTTGCTACAATAATAAGCATATGTAAAAAATAAATCACAACTGTGAGTATTCGTTTGTTATTTATATTCGATTTTGAAATTATTTATTGGTATTAATTAAAAGATTCATAAAAATACATTTTATCCAAGATGGAAAATGTTAGCTGGCTAAATAAAAATATTTCAATAGCCACTGAAGGAAAAAAAAACATTACATAAATCAATTTTTAATATCGAAGAGTACAGAGGTAATAGAGCAAGGTTAAGTAGGTTCGAAGGTTTCATTATTAACCTGAATCGGATAAATATAAAAAGAAGGCACAAGAAATTCGAGACTTGAAGTATATGGAATTGATGTTGGTTGGCGATACAAAAGAACAATTAGTTGAGAAAATCTAAGCACGTTTTTAAATAAGGTTAGTGACTTGGAAAGTGTAGACAGTGAAACTGATGAATATTCTGCAAAAAAAAAGAAAAGTATGATGAGAAAAAAATTCCAATAGAAAAGCTTTCTCAAAAATCAAGAGCTAATAAAAAGTTTAAGGCTGTCTAAACGTGAGAGAATATGAAAATTATACCAGATTTCAAGGTAAACATTTCCAAAATTTAATGGTAAAGTAGCCAGACATGAAGCAGAAGGAGTGGCTGGTCACTATAAACGTGGTTGCAAAGTTTCATATTTGGCCGAATGCCTTGAAATTAGAATCACCGAAGTCTCACATTGTTGGACCAGCAAAATATTGGTTTTAATTCAAGAAATTTTAATACTTGGGAAGAATTTGAGTCAAGATTTTGTAGAACTTACATAGGGCAAGTTGATGTAATCAAGAAATGGGCAGAGATTGTTAAACAGTATGCAGAAGAAAAATGAACATACAGAAGATTAATTTGTAAGAGAAGATCCCAGATTTGTAGAAGACTCAATTGATGAAATTATTTGGATTTAATAAATAGGTATGATATTAACGGAATATTTTTAATTTTTTAATCTGAGGCTTGCCCCTGCAATCCTTTTGGCCAACCCTATGACCCTCACGAACCTATTCCCAGGCTCGGCTACTCAGCTTTCCCAGTGCCCACAGTGAAACGCGTTCGAGAAATAAAACAATTTCCCTCACTTCGATCCAACTCGTGCACGCTTTGATCACAGTTCTGTAATAGAATCGATTTATTCATACCACACTTTTTCTAATCAAAATATACAATTGAAAAAAATCTGGTGTGGTGAAACACGCACACATCTTTCACTTACTACAGTTTACATAGTAACTATAATTCGACAAATTTACTTCAAACTTATTTTATTTTTAATAAATATTTATTTGTCTTTAATAAATATTTATATCATTAGAAGAATTTGGTTTAATTGAATAAAATTACTTTCTTTAAGGAAAGAATAACCTTCTTCCACCACCCCAAACTTCTTTAATGAATTTCTTGGAAGATAGTTTCAATCAAAAGTGATAGATCTCTATAATCATAGCTAGTATAGCAAAGTTAATAAAATCTGTCGATGTTTTAATAGTAAAACAAGGAATAAATCTAAAAAAAAAAAAAAAAAAACTGTTCAAATACAACGACCCTGTCTGTTTATTTATTTTCTTGACAAGTTGGAATTTTGACAATATTTATTTATTTCTAATTAATATTGTTTAGACAATAGAATTCTGTAATCAACTATGATACACTTAAAAAGGAAATATAACTCCCGCCCATCCCCCTTAAATGGCACGATCCGAAGAAATGGTGCAAATAAAAGTTCACATACAAGCTCTTTATATGTGTGTAGTTCACATACAATCCGTTGGTGTCGTTTTAGAGAAGAAAGAAAACAGTAAAAATGTACTTCCGGTCGTCAATTGATTTTCTTCAAACACGGAATTTTGGCAACAAATTTAATTAATTAATTTATTCTCTCTCTAAAAAAAAAAAAAAAAACCCTGTGGCGCAACAGTCCATTAAGGACCAAGGCTTGACAGACGGCGATTTGCGATTTGAATGGGAGGCGTGTGGTAAGCAAGCCGCAGTTCCCACGCCGTTTAGTTCCGGCCTTCGCTACCTAGGGCGCTACTCATTGTAGCTTCCCACTTTTTATCACGTTGCTGGGTCAACACCGACTTTGCCCTCACGGGAATCGAACCCTGAATTCTCGCACGAAAGGTGAGTGCACTAGCCACTAGACCAACACGTGAGGACATTCGTCTCTAAGGTTTTCCCTATACACAAAGAAGCCTTATAAAAAAAAAAAGAAAAAAAGAGAAAATACTACTTAATATGTACATAGAAAGAAAAAAATACATCTTAAACTAAATTTACGTATTATGTTTAATAAAAGTGTGACAAGGAGAATTTAAAAATAAAATGAACAAAATTATTATTCTATAAACACAACCAGAGTTATAATACTCATTCATACTTTTTATATATTTATATACATTTTTTTGTTTTTTTTCCATCATTTATCGTTTACTATCTATTATTCATTAATAATAATAAAGGACCTTAATTTCCATAGCATTTTTAAGAAATATACTATATATTTTTAAAGTGATTTAGACTTATTATTGACCTATAATAAACTAATTAAATTCTGATTACCTAATAATATTCCTCAAACTGTAATATGCTGAACAAACGAAAAAAAAATATGTATGATGGATCTTCGGGCTGTTCCAGGTTGCAGATATTACACAGCTCGGCTGGTGTGATGGTATATTCGGACCTAAAAGATATTTAATATCTGTAAGGTGTTTATTACTTGTTCTTAACTGTGCTATCGTCCTAACAATGTCTATTGGAAGATTTAGTTTTAAATAAGGTTGGGCTTCTGTATTAAAATTTATTTGCTAATGAGGAGTATATTATATAGTACTATGTTTGTGGAACGTTACAATTTCCAAAAGCTTCTTCTCTTAATTTCTGGCTCATCATGCCCAATATCCTTTTTAAATTTCTTTTTATAAGTGTAGAATCTTGGCTCTCCCATAAATCGAAAAATCATAAACCAACAAAAAATTGTTTACATTGAGATGCCCAGTTATATTCTGTTATATTCAGCAGATTAATATCCAAACTTTTTCACATATTCCTAACAGATTCTTGGCAGTCTAGTTCTATCCATTTCTAACAGCCTACACAACCATTTAATAGATAATTTTGCTACTTGTACTTTCAAATTACAAATTCCACTTTCCAAATTTATAGCAAAATTAGGGGTAGCACGACCAAAAGAGTGTAAATCTTTTGAAGAAATTCAGCTAACATATTTCTAATCTGTCACATAACGGATAGCTGATCATTATCAGCATATAGCTCCATATAACAGGATGCATGAAACAATTGACTATTCTTAAAGACGTATTCGGGAATCTCAGGAATGAGAAGAGCTTGGCGTTTGTATGTAACCTACGGTGCTAGGTTGTTTTTATAACTGCCTTCTTGGCTGCCTCAAAAAAAAAAAAAAAACAGTTCCGACTTTGAAAAATTAACGCCTAGATATTGAAATGTTTCAACAATTTCCAATTGTTTATTAATTACAGTTTCATATTTAATTATAATAGGTATTATTTACAATATAGTGTTGTGTAATAAACTAAAAAAAAAAATTCACTTTAGAGGAAATAGTAAAACCACCTTTCATAAATGAATTTTCCCAGGAGAATTGTTTTAAAATAAATGGTTGTATCTTATTACTAGGCTGTCACTAAAGTCTGCGCGTTTTTCTTCTTTTTTTTTCTTTTAATACTCAACAATACTAAAACTAAAACTTATTTTACCAAAAGTACATTAGTTCACCAAAAGTACGTTAGTTCACCAAAAGTACGTTAGTTCATCAAAAGTACGTTAGTTCACCAAAAGTACGTTAGTTCACCAAAAGTACGTTAGTTCACCAAAAGTACGTTAGTTCACCAAAAGTACGTTAGTTCATCAAAAGTTTCTTATTAGAAACTAAAGGAAGTATCCTGTTTACTTTCACTTTATACTTATATCAGCTTATGGGAAAGGTCTATGCGATTTGTGAACGATTCAAGAAATGACCGAGTTGAATCTAAGATTCGCGCGATTTTGGATCACTAATTTGAAAAAAAAGCTAATACCGAAAAAGCCGCTTCCGAAATTAATGAAGCAGAAAGGAAATTCTCTGTACAGATCATTTGGTTCAAAAATTTTAGAGAAGGTATGAACGTGGAAAGTAAGCTTTATCAGGACGTCCTCTTTCCTTAGATTCAGCACTTCTGGCCATAGCTGTAAAGGTGGATCCTTGTATTAGCACCAGAAAATTTTCAGGTGAATTTGGCGTGACCCCATTTCAACCATAAACCGCCACCTTTGAATAGCCGCCATAGGTCCCAGAAGCTGCTGAAATATCCACATCAATGCACACCCTAAATAGCCGCACATTGAATTGAAGTCTATAAAACCCTTCTTCAAAACCATCAAACGAATTATTTCTTGCAATGAAAAGTGGGTTTATTTCGACAATGAGTAAACACAAAGAAATGGATTAGATCAGGCCAACCAGCTGTAGCGAGCGTGCCCCGAAAAGAAAGATTAAGAAAAAAGTGATGCTATGTGTGGTGTGTGTGTGTGTGTGGATATTTGAGGTCATCATTCACTTTGAACTAGTTCCTGACGGTCGTGCGATTACATCCGAACTTTACTGCACTCAGCTAGAATGCGTACACTCCGTTTTGACTGCAAAATATCCCTCTTGAATTAAAACTCCTTTCTTTCTCCTCATATGAAACATTCTTCCAGAAGCAATCATATACACCATTTATTATTTCCCGGCATACCTACCTGATGTCTTAAAATACAAACAAAAGAGGTGTTCAAATTATATGATTATCCATCTTTTAAGTTCTTATGCACTACTAACCAAAAGAATGCTATTCCGAGCCAGTATCTTCTGGTAAAGACTTCTTATAAATTATACGAGTATTTTCTTAAATCCACAATAATTCCGTAACTTGAAATTAATCATATATTTGAATATATTATAATGATTCTTTTTTAAATTTGATTTCATAATATACTGAGCTTTATATATATATATATATATGTCGAAAAATGAGAAGAAATCATGTGCAAAGAAATATGATGACTTCATGTGATGCAGAAGGAATTTAAATATTTTAACTATGAAGATTAAAATAATAAATCACTGTTAATATTATTAAATCATTTGGTTGTTTCCTTGGAAATGCAAGTTTTTAATTCACATTGAATGGGATAAACGGACCAGATCGTTAAATAGATAGTTTTATTTCTGTCTTTGGTCAATTACACTATATTGTTTCTGTTGTAATAGTGTATTAAGAGAAGTGATTAGCTCATTGGTAGCGTGCTGGACTCCCATGCAGCGGTTCCTGGTTCGAATCCAGCAGTGCTGCCCTTAGATTTTCAGTTCCTAGGACGGGCAGTGCACTGAGAAGGCTTCGGAAGGGCCCAATAGATCTTTCAGGTCGCAGTGCAGTATCTCCTGTAACAATGTATATATTGTAGTGTATTTGTTTATTTCTGTAGTATTAAACATCAGAATGATAAGCCAAGATCAATAAATGAACCACCAAATAATTTTAGCTTCTACATATATACGTGGGCAAGGTGAAAGGTTCTCGCCCTAGTAATGAAAATGAATTTTTTTTATTTTAAAAATGCATTTATTTCTCATTGTAGTATCCCATTAGTTCAATATACTTTGTCTAACGTTTCTCCAATGACTGGATTCCGTCCCTGAAATGGGATTCTGGAAAGTCTTCAAAATATCCACTTACCGCTGCTATCTCCTCTTCATTTGACCCAAACGTTTTCCAGCCACAAATTTCTTTAGGTTTGAGAATTGATGAAAGTCAGAGGTGGCCAAACCTGGCAAATAAAGAGAATTTTCCAACAATTCATACTTCAAATCCCTTAGTTTTCCCATTGCCAAAGTGACTTTGTGGGCGAGTGCATTGTCCTGGTTAAAGAGGATTTTTTTTTTCTGCAAACCAGGCCTTTTCTCTCTAATTTTTTTCATCTATCTGGTCAGATGTGCGTAGATGAAAATGAAAATCTATTCATTGTTTGACCCTTTGCGTTTCAGCTATCGTAACAAAACTGGCGCAGAAAATCGGTTGGATTCTTCCTAAAATGGCCTAAACTTTGCTGAGAAACTCATTCCTCATTTGTTTAACAAATCTTACACAACGCTTTCT
>JAAEAF010008269.1:0-46568 GCA_011037195.1 Triatoma infestans | reverse complement strand
GGGAAGTGACTAGCACTTCTTAGGGAGGTCGGCTCTTCCTACTAGCCCAGCCGGACAGGGGGGTACACTGCACATATAACATATCATGTAACAGTCACTAACGCACACAACACAATACACACACACACACACACACGCACACACCTCATACCTACACAGGGTACATACACATTTAGGGCCTTAACCCAAGGCGTAAGCTACCGTGCTGATGGGTTGGTTGGCGGCGGGGATCCTGGCCGTCTCGAACGGTGCCCTCCGGTTGGAATATAGCCTTCCCGCGGTATCCAGGCTCTGCTGTGGGTGACGATCTTGTTCCTTGGCTACTCGTGGGACCTTAATGAATCCTACTACAAATATAAATTCTATTGAGGCGTCCACCTCTTTAAAAGCGGATGTGGTAATAGGTCTACCAAAAAAACCCTATTTATACGAATCAGGAAAAGGTGGGATCCCCTCGGTTCCTGATCGTGAAAACCGTCAAATTAGGTCAAACTGTAAAATTTCAAATTAGGTCAAATTCATAAATGTTATCTGTAATAAATAAAATGACGAATTGTTCAAAAGACAAGCATTTTTCATGAGCACATAATAATAAGAGATTTTTCAAATGTTATTTTGCTGTAACTACCGTATCAATATGCCAGATGGAAGCACTATACTGCCTCCATCCAAACTGTGCAGTAGTCTCTATCAAGCGGATTTTTACCACGACAAGAATTCTGCAAACTCGATTTGGGCTGTATTTGGAAACAATTACGAGCCGTATGTCCTAATTTTGAACAAAATTGGCAAGTGGGCCTACTTTGGAGGTTATTACTAGTTTCGTTACCATTATTATTATTATTATTATGATTATATTGGGGTCTATCTGAATAAGAGTTAAATCGTGAATTGTTTGAATTATTAACTTGAGGATTATGATTATTACTATAATATTGATTATTATTATAACGATTATTATATACTCGGTGATTAAAATTTCTAGGAATATTAAAATTTTTAGGCATTTTGCCAAAGTTAGTGCGATGTTTTTGTCGGGATTTATTTGCGCAGTCCACGTCAAAATGTGGATCGTAACAATGACGGCAGGGCCTGTTCTTTATTAGATTAAAAACTCTACGTGTAGTAATTGGTTTTAATGGTGGCTTCTGACTTTTATTTCGATGCGGGCATTCTCTGTGGAAATGCATTTGTTCGCAGAAACGACATGGAGATGGAGATGAGGGTGTGCGAGGATTAGAGGTTGTCGAGGTGACAGCGAAAACTGTAGGGTTTGTTTCCGAAGCCTGTACTTCTTTTAGGGCATTGGCATAAGAAAGTGCCTCGTCTAATTTTTGAGGTACCGTATCTTATTTCGAAGCGGTTGGGGATGTGAAATCAGGGACGCATCAGTGGCCAGTTTGTTTAAAATAGAATATAAGGCCTCGAGTGGATTAGCTTGAGCTTTTAAACTAATGGATATGTCTAATTCTATCCGCGAAGGTTTCAAGAGACCCTGTGGATAGAGACTGAATACTAGTCATCTGTTGTAAGAGGACTAGAGGGGTTTTCTTCTTACGAAATCGGGCTAGAAGTCGCTCTGAAATTAGAGGATATGTTAATATTGTACCCTGGCGTTGTAATTCGGATTTTTCTGCGTATCATAAAATATTTTCGCAGACCCTGAAAGCCTAAGTGCTAATATTTCTAATTTTGCAGCGTCGTCCCAGCCAGAAAGGCTAGCGCAATTGCTAATTTGGTCTAGAAAATCGGACACACTGGCTGAATATTCGCCATCGAAGGTGGGTAAATTATTTATTAATGTAAATTTTTCAAGGGGCTAGCAGGTTGATTGCTGGGGGTGGCAGGAGGATTGGCTAATTGTTGCTGAGCAAGTAAATATTCTTCAGCAGCGTCGATACCCATATCTTGTCCATTAATCTTATACATTTTTGAAATGAATGAATTACTTGGGGAAAGATTATATTTTTCAAGACGTCTGCGCAGCTGGATTAAATTGCCGGCAACAGAAAGGTTATTATCGCGTAATATCTTTACAATTTGCGATCTATTAAGAACACTCATAAATTCAAAATTCACAAAGTATAATTGTACAGTGGTACAAATTCACAAATTTTAAAAATGAAATTTGGTGGTCTTCTACCTGAATAGTCCCTTGCCAGCGAATGTCTAGTTCTTCATAATTTTTATATATTTGAAATAAAAAAATATATTTCTATATTTGTGGCATCCATCACACACAACTGTTGGAGTAATTAAATGGAATAATTTAAACAATTTTCAACATAAAGCAATGAAATTTAATAAAGTTATTTTCCATTTTCTCAGGCTATGTTGGTATTTGTAATATTTCTAAGATTACCTCTTTAAAGACTTTAAAGAAATGAAGAAAATAAATGAAATCACGGCTTTTAAAATAGTTTGAATATTTAGATTCCTCAACTTAGGCATCTTAACTCAACAATTTGTCTTTAACAAGGAATAATGGGTAAAGTTTAAAGTAATTAAGTGAAACGAAATTTCTTAAGCTAAAAGGGGAAAATTAAAGGAAAGTTAAGGAAAATGTAGTAAATTGTAATGAAGCTATTATTGCTAAATACCATCATGGAATATCAACGATTTAATAAATTAAATAAGTATATTTTATATTTCTTTTAATTTTGTGATTATAAATTTGTTTTTCTTTTTAAAACGGTAAGAAAAAATAATACTTATCTAAATCGACAAGTAGTTGGGGAAAATGTTTGATAAATTTGGCGCAACATTGATCTGAAATGACTTTTTTTACTTTCTCTTACTTACTATTGGAAGAAGCATTAGCGATCTTGTCAGATTTTAGAGATGGAGTTTTCCCCGAATACCTGTTTTGAGGATTTTTTAGCAATTTTCTTCAAACTTCTTATATTACATAGACAAACGCCCGCAAGGGGTATCTGTTGCTTGCAGTTACTTGGGGAGTAGCGACCCCACGGGTTACCACAGCTCAGTACTCCATGCACTTCGTCAGTACTTAAACTACATACACTCTACACTTTACAGACTAAGGATAAACACAACACACAAACTAGGGTCTCCGTTCCTAGTTAATTGCCGTAAGCCTAGGAAGAAAGAAGGGATTAGCTCAGTGGTAGTGCGCTGGACTAGCAACCGGAGGACCCGATTTCGAATCCAGCATGCTGCCCTTAGATTTTCTCTTCCTAGGAGCTTCTACAACTCACTGTACGGTGATGAGCAGTGTTGTCTGTAGCTAGAGAACACTGCTTGGAGACCCGGTAGTGCACTGAGAAGGCTCCGGGGGGCACAATAGATCTTTCAGGTCGCAGTGCGATAATCCCCTACAACAATCTAGTGTAAACTCAGGCGCACACTGAAGTTGTGTAAAGGTGGTATGGTTTTGAAAGTGGTTTTGTAAGCTCTTGCCCGCAACGGATATCTGTTGCATGGGGAGTAGCGACCCCACGGGTTACCATAGCTCAGTACTCCATGCACTTCAGACAGAACAGTACACAATAAACTAAACTACATATACACTCTACACTTTACAGATATAATGTTATTGGTGTGTTGTGTTGTAGTGTAGTGGTAGGTTGTGGCGTGAGCGGTTTAGTAAAGGGCTTGTGAGTATATATGTATAAGAGAGAAGTATCAGAAATAATCAAGAGATCACATTGTTTTTAAAATAGATATATTCTCTAAGTGAATTTAAGTACCTTACAATATCACAACTATATCTTAAAATCTAGAATAAATGTTAATCTCTATCACTGGCACTGAGATTAAGAGAGCGATTCCTGAAGCAATATACTGGTAGAATGTCTGTTTCAGATTGTCTTGAAGGAATCCCTTCTAATTGTTCGTTCAAATCTTCCCCTGTGAGAAGAAGGGGTAGACAATGCTATCAATTTCATGAACTCTAAAAGACAATAGTGGCCTTCTACCTGAAAAGTCCTTTTGCCAGGGAATGTTACATTTTGTTCATAATTTGATAATTTCAAATTAATATATTTTTATATTTGTGGCATCCATCAGACAGACAAGGGCAAACACAGTACACAAACTAGGGTCTCCGTCCCTAGTTAATTGGCGTAAGCCAAGGGGAAGAAGGAAGGGATTATTAGCTCAGTGGTAGCGCGCTGGACTAGCAATACGGAGGTCCCGGTTTCGAATCCAGCATGCTGCCCTTAGATTTTCTCTTCCTAGGAGCTTCTACAACTCACTGCCCGGTGATGAGCAGTGTTTTCTGCAGCTAGAGAACACTGCTTGGAGGCTGGCAGTGCACTGAGAAGGTTCCGGGGGCCATAATAGTGTTGCAGTGCGATAATCCCCTACAACAATCTACAATCTGCAAAGTGGCACTTCCGGTTGATAGATTTTACAGCGAAATCTGTGTGTCTGATGCGGTGGTTTTACTTAAACGAAATACCCAATTTGAACTTTCTGCAACTTTTCGTTTTTGAGATATTCTTTTCACAGACAGACCATTTTCTAAAAAAAAACAAAAAAAAAAACACTTTTTTTTGGACTCAGGGGACCTCAAAACGTGTAATTCCGATGAAAACTTAATTTCGAAAATCTGGCACAATCGTAATGTTCCTCCAACATTACCATCTACATACTACAAACAATGTACAATCTACATAGACAAACATACAAAAATAGTATTATAACTTTTGTATAAAACATTTTTCTAGGAAAATTAACATATTGAGCGTTATTTATTTTAGGTGCATTGACCTCTAGCTTCACTAGTAAATCTGGTTAACAGAAAATACGATTTTATAGAAATGTTTTTCAAACTCTTTAAAATCATCTACGGCAAAAGAATTGACGTTTAATTTTTGCAAAAACAATATACTCACTTTGAACGAAAAAAATCTGGTGTGAAACACTCACACAACTTTCTCTTACACCAGTTCTCAAAATTATAATTGACGAATTTTATAATTTGTGTACCAAATTTAATAAATTTCGAAGAAAACTGAAAAACTATTCAGTAAAAGCGCACTTCCGGTTTACCAATTTCCTTCAAACTCGGAATTTTGGCCATATATTTATTTCTAATTAATTTCAATTGGATTATAGAGTTGTATAATCAAGTATGTTACCACTTTAGAGGAAGCTGTTACCCTACACCCTCTCCTAAAAGTGCCCTTAAATGAATTTTTCCAGAGAAATGTTTTACATAAAAGTTGTAGATCTTTGAATGTTTAGTTTATATGTGAAATTTCAAGAAAATGGTCGGGGCCATTTTTGAGAAAATCGCGAAAAAGTGAAAAAAATCATTTAGTAAAGTGTTAAAACAAACTCGGAATTTCAACAACATATTTAATTCTAATTAACACTGTTTAAATGACCGAATTGTGCAATAAACTGAAATAGCACTTTAGAGGAAAACCTAACCCCACTCCTCCCCCTAAAAGTGCCCTTAAATGAATTTTCCTAGAGAAATGTTACAAATAAAAGTTGTAGCTCCTTGTATATGTAGTTGATGTATCAAGATTAAAGAAAATCGTTGGAACCATTTTTGAGAAAAACGCAAAAAAGTAATAAAAAAAAAAAACTTGTAAAGTGGTACTTCCGGTTGAGGAATTTTGACACATAACGCACAGTCAGATCGCATGGTGATACCTAAACGGAATATCAAGTTTTAGTTATCTATGGTTTTTCATTTTTGAGCCCTGCTGTTCACATATATACACAACACACACACACACACAGACCATTTGCTAAAAACCACTTTTTGGACTCAGGGGACCTCAAAACGGATATTTCCGGTGAAAACTCAATATCTAAAATTTGATACGATTACAATACTTCCTCTTAATAGGAGTAAGAAAAAAGTAAAAATAGGTACCCACTATCTTTTACAATGGCATACGAATACACCTAAATATTTTCGTGCAAGTTGAGCTGCGAGTTATTCGAACGATTCGAGACGACCTGTGCTGCTAAAAGTACATCAAATTAACAACGGTTTATGAAGGGAAAAAATTTGTAAAAATTTTTGCAGGCGGTGTCTGTGAATAACAAGAAATATTATTATGGCTAGGGTTCAGTTGAACTTCATTACTGTAAGAGGGGTCGGGTCATTCATTAAGTAAAGAGACAAATTATTATAGATTTACTGCCCCCTTTAAAACCCCCCCTTTAAATGCATTTTCCTGATAAAAAATATTTCAATAAATGTTGTAGTATTTTTTATGATTAGTTGATAAGCTACGGTTTAATGAAAAAATCATTATAGCTGTTTTCGATGAAATCTAAGTATCTATCACTTTTATTTGAAACGTCTTCACGGGAAAATTGGCATTTTGTGGTTTCTGAGGAAGTAGTATAGTTACGACTTTCCTCCAAAATTACTGCTTCAGTAGAATGTATGGTTTTTAACCCCCCATATAATATTAATAAATTTTAAAAGCTTTGGTAGAATTCCAAGAATCGACTTTACAGAATAAGGTTTTATTTATTGTTTTTTTTTTTTCAAAAAATGACCATAGCCATTTTTTACTTTCTCTTACTCCTAGTAAGAGGAAGTATTGTAATCGTGTCAAATTTTCGATATCGAGTTTTCACCGGAAATATCCGTTTTGAGGTCCCCTGAGTCCAAAAAAGTGGTTTTTAGCAAATGGTCTGTGTGTGTGTGTGTGTGTGTGTGTGTGTGTGTGTGTGTGTATGTGAACAGCATAGCTCAAAAACGAAAAACTGTAGAAAACTGAAACTTAATATTCTGTTTAGGTATCACCATGCGATCTGACTGTGCGTTATCTGTCAAAATTCCTCAACCGGAAGTACCACTTTACTAGTTAACTTTTTTACTTTTTTGCGTTTTTCTCAAAAATGGCTCCAAGAATTTTCTTTAAACTTGACACATCAACTACACATACAAGGAGCTACAACTTTTATTTGAAACATTTCTCTGGGAAAATTTATTTAAGGGGCCTTCTGGGGGAGGGGTGGGGTTAGGTTACCCTCTAAAGTGCTATTTCAGGTTATTACACAATTCGGTCATTTAAATAATGTTAATTAGAATGAAATATGTTGTTGAAATTCCGAGTTTGAGAAAAATCGGAAAACCGGAAGTGTTTTTGTTTTAACACTTTACTAAATATGATTTTTTCACTTTTTCGCGATTTTCTCAAAAATGGCTCCGACGATTTTCTTGAAACTACACATATAAACTAAACATTCAAAGGTCTACAACTTTTATAAAAAACATTTCTCTGGGAAAATTCATTTAAGGACACTTTTAGAAGAGGGGTAGTGTTACAGCTTCCTCTAAAGTGGTATCATACTTGATTATATAACTCTATCATCCAAATGAAATTAATTAGAAATAAATAGTTGGCCAAAATTCCGGGTGTGAAGAAAATCAGTAAACCGGAAGTGCGCTTTTACTGAATAGTTTTTTTCAGTTTTCGACAAATTTCATTAAATTTGGTACACAAACTATAAAATTTGTCAATTATAATTTTGAGAAACTGGAGTAAGAGAAAGTTGTGTGAGTGTTTCACACCAGATTTTTTTAAACTTCGTATGGTAACTGCTGATTGAAACGAATCACATTTATTTAAAACATTTTTCGGGGGGAAAAAATTCATTTTTGCGTTTTAGGGGGGCGTTCAACGGAATTTATGGCGTTAAAAATTTCAAATATGTCCTAGATTTGGTTTCTTCTATGTTTTTTACTTAATCATAAGTTTAAAGATTCTTATTTATCATTCTTTTTATAAGACAGCATTTTACGACCTTAACCAATTATTGTTCAAAACTAATCATTTGAACATAAGACTCACTATCACTGTTGTAATACGTATTTCGTATATTTACCATTGAGTCGGCCAAATAAAAATTATTAACGCTACTATCTGAATTTATAAAACTTGTAGAATCATGTTAGTTTATTTACATTTTAATTTGTACAAGAAACATCCATAATAATGTCTTAAAGTCCAGCACAAAAAAAAAAAAAGCACTTCAAAAGATATGTCTTTCTTCGATTCTTAGACTACATCACATCAAATTAAAAGTGAATCATTTCCTCTTCCAACTAATAATTACGTTATTATTTATTAGTTTTTAATTTAATAGTTATTATTGCTATCTAGCGGCTACACTTTGTACTAATTCTATTTATATCCGGCCACCTGCTCTAGAATTTGCCTCGAAACTATTAAAATTTAATTTTATATAAGTCTTCCAACAAGTTTCGATCACCTAGTTTAGTGCTTGGACAAAATTTATTTATAAATTAATAACAAATAAAATAATTATAATTATTATAATTATTTTATTGTATAAATATTTATATATTTTTTTACTTTCTCTTACTCCTAGTAAGAGGAAGTATTGTAATCGTGTCAAATTTTCGATATCGAGTTTTCACCGGAAATATCCGTTTTGAGGTCCCTGAGTCCAAAAAAGTGGTTTTTAGCAAAATGGTCTGTGTGTATGTCCCGGTGTGTGTGTGTGTGTGTTGTGTGTGTGTGTGTGTATGTATGTATGTGAACAGCATAGCTCAAAAACGAAAAACCGTAGAAAGTTGAAACTTGATATTCCGTTTAAGTATCACCGTGGGATCTGACACTACGTTATCTGTCAAAAATTCTCAACCGGAAGTACCACTTTACTAGTTGGATTTTTTACTTTTTTGCGATTTTCTCAAAAATGGCTCCGACGATTTTCTTTAAACTTTTAAACATCAACCACACATACAAAGAGCTACAACTTTTATTTGAAACATTTCTCCGGGAAAATGCACTGAAGGGCACTTTTGGAGGAGGGGTGGGGTTAGGTTTCAATCTAAAGTGCTATTTCAGTTTATTAGACAATTCTGTCATCTAAATAATGTTAATTAGAATTAAATATGTTGTTGAAATTCCGAGTTGCAAAAAATCGGATAACCGGAAGTGCGTTTAATTTACCACTTTACTAAATGATTTATTCACTTTTTCGCAATTTTCTCAAAAATGGCTCCGACGATTTTTTTGAAACTTCGTATATAAACTAAACATGCAAAGATCTACAACTTTTATCTAAAACATTTCTCTGGGAAATTTTTTTAAGGGCACTTTTAGGGGAGGGGTGGGGTTAGATTTTTATCTAAAGTGCTATCCTAGTTGATTATACAATTCTATCATCCAAACATAATTAGTTAGAAATAAATGGATGGCTGAAATTCCAAGTTTCAAGAAAATTAGTAAACCGGAAGTGCGCTTTTACTGAACTGTTTTTTTTTTCAATTTTCAACGAATTTCAGTTAAATTTGGTACATAAACTATAAGATTTGTCAATTATAATTTTTTGAGAACAGGATTAAGAGAAAGTTGTGTGAGTGTTTCATACCAGATTTTTTTTTTTTTCTATAAGAGTGGAATAATTTAAGATCATTCTACGAAAATTTCGTAGCTAAAGTTGTACTTTTAATCTATAGAGATTAAGAGTAAAAACAGTGTTGCCAACTTATTTCAATTGAAAAAATTTTAAAGCCTCCTAAACTAAATCAAATTTGTCACTTAAGTTTTGTTCAGTATATAGAAAAGTATATAAAAAAATGACAGCAGACAGCGGAAATCCACAAGCGTAAACATTAAATGCATAGAATAAGACAAAGTAAATAGAACTTTATATCAAGATCAAAATAATAATAACGCGGAGACGACCTTGGTTCACCATTGTCTGCTTCATTTATTTTAACGTGAACAAGTAAACAAAACTGCTTTTAAATATGTACGTATTTTAATGGATTTCGAATTTACTTATATATGTTCGTCGTTAAATTTAGAAACATATTTTCAACTTTATTACCACAGGTGGCAATTTACAAGTATGTACTCTAATCCGTAAACACTTCCTTTTACAAGTTTCAGTCAACCCTCTCAAACCTCCCACCCCTACCTCACTAACCTCATCTACCACCTGCCTCCTCCTCCAGGCTCGGTATTGCTTTTTGTTGACGCTTTCTCCACTAAAATGGTACGCCATATATAGAAGTGAAAGACGTATTCTACGTCAAAATCATTAGAGACGGAAAATTCAATTAGTCTTTTAAATTTAAATGAGGTCCTAGTACTTTCATAAATTAATAAAGTAATAATGATTAAAATAAATAGATAATGCAAATTATTATGTTCCCAACAGTATTTATACTATAATGTAAGACATACTAGTTGTACAGGTTTTGCCTATTCGTAGTTTGTTGACTTGCCTGTAAACAGTGAGGTTGTTAAATTAAACTCGTCCAACTATTATGTACATAAGTGATAGGCATGTAAAAACTTTTCAAATAATAACTCTAAAGTTACTACAGCTGTAAAATAAATAAAAAATAAAAAAAAAGAAGTGTACCACTTAAGTCTTAAGGTAGGTAATTTGGTCTAATCAAGAGTAATGTAGTTACTTTTTTAGACTCAGATGCGTTATAGTTTTAAAGTTTTTTATAGTAATTTTAAATTCTAAGGAAACGATATAACAGAAGATAGGAGTTTGTGCGTCATATTATAGTGTCACTGTATTATACACTTTGCAAAATTGTATGTTTTTATTAAGTGAATTTTAAATTATAGTATATAAAGTTCACAATATAAAATAAAAAAAAAATCTGCTGTGGAACACTCACACAACTTTCTCTTACTCCTGTTCTCAAAATTATAATTGACAAATTTAATATAGTTTGTGTACCAAATTTGATGAAATTCGTTGGAGTTCATCGAAAACTGAAAAAAAATGACCAGTAAAAGCGCAATTCCGGTTTACTAATTTTCATGAAACTTGGTATTTTGACCATCTATTAATTTTTAATTAAGTTGGTAGAATTATATAATCAACTATGATAGCACTGAAGAATAAAACATAACCTCACCCCTCCCCCAAAAGCCCCTTTAAATGACTTTACCAGGAGAAATGTTACAAATAAAAGTTGTAGCTCTTTAAGTGTGTAGTTGACATTGCTAGTTTAAAGAAAATCGTTGGAGCCGTTTTCGATAAAATACCAGAAAACTGAAAAATACATTTCAGTAAAAACCGGTCATCTGATTTATTTCAAACTCGGAATTTCAACAACATATTTAATTCTAATTAATATTATTTATATGACAGAATTGCAAAGTAAACAAATAGCACTTTAGAGGAAAACCTAACCCCACTATTCCCCCAAATTAATTTTTCCAGAGAAATGTTATAAATAAAAGTTGTAGATTTTCGTATGTTAAGTTGATATACTAAGTTTGAAGAAATCGTTCGAGCCGTTTTTGAGAAAATTGCAAAAAAAAATGAAAAAAAGCATTCAGTAAAGTGGTACTTCCGGTTGAGGCGGAATTTTGACAGATGACCTACTGTCGGATCCCATGGTGATACCTAAATGGAATATCAAGTTGGAACTTTCTACGATTTTTCGTTTTTGAGCTATGCTGTTTACATATATATATATATATATATATATACACACACACACACACACACATAGACAGACTATTCCCTAAAAACCACTTTTTTGGACTCAGGGGCCTCAAAACGGATATTTCCGGTGAAAACTCGAAATCGAAATTTTGGCACGATTACAATACTTCCTCTTACTAGGAGTAAGAGACCTTCCCACATAGAGCCCTTTAAGGGGTACAAACAAATAGACGTCTGATGGAGCAAGGTCGGGGCTGTACGGGGGGATGTGGAAGGATCTCCTACCCCACTTTTTGAAGTGTTTCTTGAGTTAATTGTGCTGTGTGTGGGCGTGCGTAGGCATGAAGCAAACTCACGCCTTTAGTTAAGAGTCCACGACGTTTCGGTTGAATGGCAGGCCTTATTTGTTTGTGAGCATATCACTATATTACTGGCTGTTGATGGTAATACGCCTGTTGTCCTGAATTAACGTGTTAATGCGAGATTCGAGGGAGGAAGTTGCAACTTCAACCGGTCATCCACTTTGTTGTTTGTCACAGACACTTACACGGCCACTTTTAATCGGTTCTACCCATTTGTAAACGTTCGAACGGTTCAAACAATTATTCCCATACACTTTCAACATTCTTTCGTGGATTTCACTACCTTTGATACCCTATGCAACTAAAAAACTAATCACTGAACGTTGTTCTTCCGAGGTGCAATGCTCGAGAAGGACTCACCATTGTTTACTGAATACATTTGAGGTTATGCTTACCAAATACTCTCGAACAGCTGATACTAAGTACAAGGATGCCAACTAGATGCACTGAAACTATTGTATTGATTAAATAAACCGTTTCTGAGCTACAGCGATTTGTCTTGTTACTCATTGAATGACCCTTGTATTAAGTTCTTTAATCTATAAAATTATAAGTCTGTATTTATATATTACGGTGCAATACAAGTTAGTTTATTTGTTTATAATTCTCTTCTTACCGACTTATCAAAAATCCCGCTATAGGGAACACATAAAGCTGTACTAAACCATAGACATATTAACAATATATAATAAAAACATTTATACCAAGATAAACTGGATTATGCAATAAAAGAGTGGAAATGTAGTTTATATAGTTGAAGCTATATAAAGTTGAAAACCTGTAATAAATCCCAATTTTTCTTCAATTATATCTAAATAGAAAAAAGATGGCTATTTACTTTTGAGTGATATATCCATGAAATTTTATTAGCCATACCTGTTCATATGATTAATGCCCAATTTTAGACATAAGATATTTTTATTATATTATGGATAAAAAAAGATAAGTATTTTATTTTTTTTATCTCTTCCTTTTCACTATTGATTTCCCTGACGTCCTTGTACAACCCAACACAACCTTCTAACAACCACCGCTCCATCTCTCTTAGTCAACTTTTTTCTTGTTCCTTTTTTTTTTTTTCAAGAACTCTCTTTTTATTAAAACTAACACCAGACTGCATCCTCATACTTCCTTCCTTCCTTACTTACTTTACATACTGTATGACCTTCGGTTAAAATGTTCATCCACTTCACCACATCATTGAATTTTTCATAATATTTTCTTACTAACATTTATTTTAAAAAAAATATATATATACATACATAATTTTTTCAAATTTATTATATACCCACCTTAAGATAAAGATCTTTTTTTTTTTATATATATATTTACTGGATAATAGAATCTATTGAACGTCTAAGCAGTTTTGCTATAATTTTAAAATAATATTGACTTTCTATTTATTCATAGTATTCCTACAGTTTCAAATTTTCTAAATTGAAGTTTCCACCAGAAATATGCGTGTTTTGAGTACGAAAACAAAAAATTTTTTTAGCGAATAGTCTAATAAACGAAAAATCATACAAAGTTCAAACTTAAAAAATAAACATTATATTAATTTTATTTGAAATATTTTCTTGAGAAAATTTTTTTTTTTTTGGGGGCGGGAGGGGATTCTGGGGGCACAATAACGTTAAGATTTCATATTACTTGGTTTATGTACAGGCTGTTTTTTTCTAATATTCCTCCTTGGGGTGGTTATAAATGAACCTTTTTTTTTGCAGCCAAATTAATTATTTATTTATTTTTTTATATAATTGTTACAATATTTGTTGCTCCCTTACGTTTCTACACTTTACGTGCTGTCCTCAAAGGGATACTAGAATTACAGACATTTTTTTACATGATACTTTGTACATGATTTTTAAATTTATATATAATAATATTGCTATTTGTCCAAAAATTACTAAACTTTTGTTTATTGTTACATATTTAGATGTATATTTTATTTTTCATTTTTAAGGCTTCGTTATTAAACTGAAATAATAAAAAAAATTTCAAAAACAATATCTTAACGAAAAAATGTCTGTAATTCTAGTACCCCTCTGAGGACAGCACGTAAAGTGTAGAAACGTAAAGGAGCAACAAATATTGTAACAATTATATAAAAAATAAATAAATAATTAATTTGGCTGTAAAAAAGGTTCATTCATAACCACAATTAAGATTTCATCTAAAAGACACTTTAATACAATGTATATTGTATGCCCGCAAGGGATATCTGTTGCATGCAGTTATTTGGGGAGTATTGCGATCCCACGTGTTACCACAGCTCAGTACTCCATGCACTTCATCAGAACAGTACACAATACACTTTACATTCACTCTACACTTTACAAACAAGAAAAAACACAGTACACGGAGACCCTAATTGGCGTAAGCCAAGGGAGAAGGAAGGGATTAGCTCAGCGGTAGCGTGCGGGACTAGCAACGCGGGGATCCCAGGTTCGAATCCATGCCCTTAGATTTTCTCTTCCTAGCAGCCTCTACAACTCATGCCCGGTGATGGGCAGTGTTGTCTGTAGCTAGAGAACGCTGCTTGAAGGTCGGCTGTGCATTGGAAAAGGCTCCGGGGGGCACAATAGATCTTTCAGGTCGCAGTGCAATAATACCCTACAACAATCTACGTGTATATTGTACATACAATATCTAATATACGCTATATTAGAAGCAATTATGAGAATTCCAGCATTGAAAGAAATCGGTTAATAACAGCAAGTGCCACCATTAAAGAACAAATAAAGCAATTTTTCTTTAAACTTTGTTTGATAACAATACAAATATAAAAAGGAATCATTTTCGTCTATAACAATTTATTGGAAAAAAAAATTGTGTTTTAAGAGTTGGAGTTTACCGTGGGTTTTATATTTCAAATATTATTTTGTTTGTTCAATGTTATTGACGATTCTACTGGACTTTATTGAAATCATTGCTACTAATTGCTGGAGTAAAATTTGACACTGTTTGCGACAGAACCCCCCCCCCACCGCGCTGCTTGCGATAGACCTGTGTTTTAGTTAAAGTTCCAACTGGATAGTTTTAGTGGAACAACTGGATAGTGAATTAGTGAAATACGTAATTGCCAGTCAATTAGTCAGCTGAAAAATATTTAATCGGCTTATCGCTGTTATTAATTATACAAAAAATATTTCCGCTTTTAATTTTCTTAATTAATAAAGTGTAAATTCGCAATTTTTTTTTTGTTTTTTGTAAATAAATAAATAATAAAATTTATATGCTTCAATTAATAAATTGATTTATTTTATTACATTCAGGCATAAATTTCAAATGTGTGTTAAGGAAGGACTTGTAAATTCAACCGCTAGGAAGAGCCATAATTAGGCATAATATCTACCATTCCATTTTTAAATGCTATAAATTCCATTTTAAAAAACGTAAAAAATATAATTAGAAAAATAGTTTAGATATTCTATAAATTACTCAAATAAAATAGAAAAATAACTAAACTAGTTTTATGATAATGACAAAATTCTCCAATAAATATAAATTAACAAATAAATTAAAAAGATAATTTTATAAATTTTAGACTGTCTGTCATCGGAATAATGCTTTCTCAATTGAACACTAATTACTGTAGACAAAGGATTAAAGGGATGATTTAATAATTACTTGAATCCAGTGCCATTTTAATTTAGATTAACTTGTTTATAACTAATTACTTTTGCAGGTTGAAATCTAAAGTAAAATGCTTTGTAAAAAATTGGGTAGACTTTATTATTGCTAAAAGACAAATAAAAATGTCTGATTTGTTTATTATTTAACAATAATTGTATTTCAGTATACCTTCACAAATGGCATAGTATTCCTTTCTACCAAGACATACACCACTCGGACAGTCCTCCGCGAGCCTTGGCCTCTATCAGAAATTTGTCCCAATGTCTCTCTGTCCACTATTGAGGCATACCAATTTTATCTAATCTATTCGATCCATGTAGATTTGTTTTTTACTACTCTGAGCTTTCCATGAGCTTATTTTGCACAAGGACATCCATTTAGTTCTGCTAATCGTGAGTCTTGATATGGGTCATTCACATCTCTATCATGTCTAAACTTCCATTGGATTCATATTGAATATTCTTTTTAAAAATTATCCAGCTTCCTCGAATGCCATTTTCCAGTAACTTAATTTCCCAGAACCCAGTAACTTAATAAACGATCTTATTAGAGTTTTAATGATGGTGACTTCATTCTTGGTGATTATTTGGGTTCTTAAACGCTGAGCAGCCCAAATAGCTTCTTTCACATTCTTACTGGAAATGTGCACGTATGTGCCAACTTATACCATTCCTTAGACCCTTTAAAGCTGTAATTGCTCATCTGATATGGGGAATAATCTTGAGTGCAGTCAGCAATCAAACTTTTCCAACAATTATTCTTCGATATGTTTGCATTGTTTATCCAGCAACTATTGTCACATCTTAAATCTTAGTTTTTAAAATTCAATCATTCACCCGGAAAAATGGATTAAGATGTTTAATCTTTGCAAAGAAGTCCATCCACGGGATTTCTCTCTCATCAACCAAACACCATCTCTCTCAAAACAATTTATGTTATCGAAGATTTCGCTGCGATGTTCGACTGATATGTAAAAGATGAAGGTGGTGTGGAACCAGCATTACTTGCTCTTGTTATGTTTCGCGAATTTATATAAACTCTATCTTCTTTTTTTTTATTATGCAGTTGTCCCAAACGCTAACATCAAGGTAAAAATATATCTTATAGTCACAGTTTAAAGATTAAGTTAAAAGAAGAATAGGGAACTGGAGAAGCAAAGGAGGGACACGGAGGGTTTTCGCCAGGCTAAGATATATAAAAAAAGTATAAGACAAGAGGACTTGAAGTATCTCCTTGTGTAGGATAGAATTGAGAGTCGTGATAGTGCATTAATTGGACACTCTTGAATGCCAGTCATATACACAAAATAGGCGCGGTATATTTAGTCATTTGTGTCACAGAATTGTGACTAGGGAATCAGGAAACGATGTAACACTACCCAGGTCTGTGAAGGCCCGTTTCACTAACACGAGGCCCCGCATATTTTGGAAGGCAAACTCTAAAAGTAATGCTTGAAAGAGTTGGAGATTAAAGATATCTTAAGATAGTGTACTTTACTATAGTAAATTGCTGGGGAGGCTTCTTAGAAGAGGTTTTTTTTTTTTGAGGGGTGGATGATAAGAGCCAAAATAGCATTGGCCACCCGCCTTCGGGCAGCCATTAATAATAATAATAATAATAATAATAATAATAATAATAATAATAATAATAATAATAATTAATTCATATTCGAATTATATGGAAATGAAAAATTATTAGTGTGTACTACTTCAATTATGTTTCTCTAATTTTATAACATCCGTCCTTTTTTTTTATAGTACAATTACCTTTAACATTCTATGCTGTTGGAGGTAATCTCAAGGTAAAAATATAACCTGCAGTCACAGATTGAAGATTAAGTTAATGATATTCAATGCTACCAGTCGATTGCACTCAATGCAGAGCAGCATTCAGTATAATAATGAAAAATATTGTTGAATATTTATGTCTTAAATAAAATTAGCAATGCACTGATAAAGTATTAAGACTTTAAAAGAAAATCATTGATACCATTTTGAAAAAATTGAAAAACTTAATGAAAAAATTAGACTTCTGGCAGACGGATTTTTACAAAAACTTGTTTTGGAAAAATTCTATACAATATGTTGATTATAGGTAGGCAAACTCAAAGTATGTATTTCAGTTCACATAGTTCAGTCCCACATTAAGTGCACTTATTGATTATAGTTTCTTCATGACCGAATAAAAAATGATTCGATTAATTTTGAGTGATGAGTATGTCCTAGGATGCATGAAAATCAGATATGTCTGTTTCACTTTAGGTCTCAATGAGTGGCTGCAAGCAGTACGGTTCTCGAAAACATTACCATTATATTAAATGTTTTTACATCCTTGAGAGACCACAGTTTCCCCCAAAAAAACCTTTAACTGGGAGGTTCCCAGTTCAGGCTTACATGTATAAAATGCTAAATTTATATTTGCTTGAAAAATGATAATAGTAAAGTGTGTTTGCTTCCGCCCCTGTCCACAACACCTAATAGGTAAACTCATGGGAAATTTTGTTCAACAAGTAAATCTACTATTTATTAGGCAGTGTAGAATAGTATATGAATTTATCGGAAATAATTTCCCAGTCAGAAGTTTAATTAGGAAGGTAACTGTAGATTATTATTCAAAGTCGCAAAAGCTATTCATTTGCACTGATCTAGGTTTCCCCACTAATTTGATCGTCAATATTGTCCAAGCTGATGCCATTGCCCGCTATTGTATGCGACATTAACTGCCTAACATAATCTTCCTGTCAGCCAATATTATTACGAAGATGTGATTTCAATTAATTCCATTGATCTATTAGTCTTGGAAGTTTGTGGCGAAATTTCTTAATCAAAATATCTTGCCTTAAGCTTAATATAACTGCTGATTATGAATAACCCAGCTTCTTTTACCTTATAAACGATAGTACCGAGTATTCGATCAGCCAACTTTGTAAACTGTATTTTGTGGTTTGTTAAATACCCTATGAATCAAATTAAAAACTAATTTATTTATTGCTAATTAATTAAGGACAAAAATCTAATTACAATTATAATCATTAATGTATCACATAAACATCACATACATCAAATAAACTAAAATAAAATTACTTTAAAGTAAAGAAAAAGTGTATATTTTTTGAAATTCTAGAGAAAAAAGTAAAAAAAATATTAATACCATTTTTACTTTCTCTTACTCCTAAGTAAGAGGAAGTATTGTAATCGTGTCAAATTTTCGATATTGAGTTTTCACCGGAAATATCCGTTTTGAGGTCCCCTGAGTCCAAAAAAGTGGTTTTTAGCAAATGGTCTGTGTGTGTGTGTATGTGAACAGCATAGTTCAAAAACGATAAACTGTAAAGAGTTGAAACTTGATATTCCGTCGACCTATCACCATGGCATCTGACAGTGGGTCATCTGTCAAAATTCTTCAACCGGAAGTACCACTTTACTTATTGTTTTTTTTACTTTTTTGCAGTTTTCTCAAAAATGGCTCCAACGATTCTCTTCAAACTTGGTATGTCATCTACACATATAAAGAGCTACAACTTTTATTTGAAACATTTCTCTGGGAAAATTCATTTAAGGGCAGTTATGGGGGAGAGGTGGGGTTAGGTTTTCATCTAATTTGCTATTTCAGTTTATTAAACAATTCTATCATCTAAATAATGTTAATTAAAATTAAATATGTTGTTGAAATTCCGAGTTTGATAAAAATCGGATGACCGGAAGTGCGTTTACTTTACCACTTTACTAAATGATTTTTTTAACTTTTTCACAATTTTTTCAAAAATGGCTCCGACGATTTTCTTTAAACTTGATATATTAACTACTCATGCAAAGAGCAACAACTTTTATTTTAAACATTTCTCTAGGAAAATTCATTTAATGTTACTTTTAGGGGAGGGGTGGGGTTATGTTTTTCTCTTAATTGCGATCATAATTGATTATACAATTCTATCATCCAAACAAAATTAATTAGAAATAAATGGATGGCCAAAATTCAGAGTTTCAAGGAAATTAGTTAACCGGAAGTGCGCTTTTACAGAACGGTTTTTTCAGTTTTCGTCGTATTTGAATTAATTTGGTACACAAACTATAAAATTTGTAAACTTTTGATAACTGGAGTAAGAGAAAGTTGTGTGAGTGTTTCACACCAGATTTTTTTTTTATATATTTTCTCCCAACGTATATATATATTTTTTTAATTTATGGCGCGTCAACATCAGAGGTGCCCGGCGGAGCCTTTTTACTGCACTATCGGCCGCTGGCAGTGTTCTCTCTTTATACACAATACTGCCTATCGCCGGGCAGTGAACTATAAGGCTCCTAGGGCGAGAAAATTTAATGGCAGCACTGCTAGATTTGAACCCAGACCTCCGCGTAACTAATCCATTGCGCTACTGTTGAGTTAATTCCATCCCTCAATGTATATTGATGGCTGTCGTAATTTTTTTATTAATATTTCAATTCTATATGGTCTTCCAGATGTATGTTTTTTATTTTTCAATACATATTTTTATTATCCATTATTTTATCCGTCGTAGCATGCATATTAGATTTATTCCTGACCGGTTTCGGATATTCATCCATCGTCAGAGCAAATTCACCAAGTTTGTGTAGAGAGTTCACTTCAACTAAATGTTTCTGTACACTCACACTTGTTGGTTGTCTATTGGTTGACAACCAAGGAGTTCATGAACCTTGTTAGCATTGTCTACCCCTTCTTCTCACAGGGGAAGATTTGAACGAACAATTATAAGACATTCCTTCAACACAGTCTAAATACAGACATTCAAGCCAGAACACTTGCTTCAGGAATCGCTCTCTTAAACTCATGCCAGTGATAGAGATTAACATTTATTCTAGATTAACAAATGATCTATTAAGCATAATAGTTGTCATAGGGTAAAATATTTAAATATCTTTAAAGATAATATATTTAATTTAATCTACCAGTGTTTTCTTAATTATTTCTTATTACTTCTCTCTTAAATATATATACTCACAAGCCCTTTTACTAAACCGCTCGTGCTACACCCGCTACTACTACAAACACACAACAACTCAACACACCAAATACATTTCAGAAGCTCTCCAGTTAAATCCTATCCACAAGTACTCATGCACTTGCTGCAGAATTGGCAGTGTTTAAAGACACCGTTAGCCGCCATTTCCATACTATGGGAAAGGTAAAAATGAGATGTAGCGTAGTGCTGCATGAACTTACACAGACCGCCAGAATAGATGTTGCCAACTTCTCTTTAAAAAAAAAATCCATCCGGCATGCGCTTCTACAAATAATAATAATAATAGTAATAATATTAATAATGATATGTGATGAGAAGTGGATTTCTTGTCGAAATCCAGAGACAGCTGGCCAATGATTGGTTCAAGAGGGAAAATTGGATAAAATCGATATTTTACATTTTCTAGAACAATGGCCAGACCAATTAAACATTGTAACGTTGTAATTTTAAAGCAAAATTTCTTGATTAAATTGTATTAATTTAGATTAGGAGAAGGTCGTTTGACTGTTTCGCACCAGATGTTTTCGTACTCAGGGAATCTCAAATAATTCCTCTTACTAGGAGTAAGGGAAAGAAAAAAAAAGTAACAATAATAATTATTACTTTCAATTAATTAATTAATTAATTTCAATAATTGAATTTCAATTAAAGGAGTAAATAATTGCAAAATATCCATTATTTACGGCATCAGTTGTTTGGAATTGGTTCTAAGAAGTTTAATACTTCTTTATACTTCAAATCTGTGCTAAACGATTTGCAATAACATATTAAATTGCCTTTTGTTACATGTAGCAGTAGAACAGCTGACTTTATTTCTCTATATAATTTATATTTCTCACAGGAAAAGAAAATTAAAAAAATTAAAAGTAAAAATTAAACAAGAAAATGAGAACAAACTAGTGCACCGAATTGACGTGTATAATTATCTTATCAGCACCAAAGACCCGGAAGTAAACTCAATATTAGATACTTTCACCATTTGTTTCTTTTTTTAATTAAATTTATTTTCTTTATCCGGGAAGATGTCACAGCAAAGAATGAAGAAAGAAAAAGAAGAAGAAGAGAGAGAATTTAATAATGACAGTGCTGTTAGTTCTTTAGCAACAGATGGCACACTACTCACTTACCGCTTAGACAGCCAGGGGCTTATTAATATTGAGCTTGTTATCAAAATACTGATTTCATCTTAATATTAGTTAAAGAAAGAAGTATTTATTAACATTAAAAATAAAAAAAACACAGGAATATAAAAGGGGGATAAGTTCTTTTATAAAAAAATAATTATTTTTTCGTAATATTCAAAATAAACTAAGGACTTCTGATTTTTTTTAATGATAATTTTATATTTTAGTTTTACACTGCTCATGAAGACAGCAGGAGCTATCATTTTTCTAAAGTTGTTCTATTTTCAGGATATGAGGTCATGTAGGAGCTCTTTCTATAGAGGAATTAAGTAGGCTGGCAAAATATAGTACATTTATTTGTCCACTGAACCTGTTTATGGCTTGTCTATTCAATTTTCAGTAAATGAAAAGCTTTCCAGCATTAAACCTTACTTAGGAAATCTAACGATTTGGTGGTGAAATTTAACTGATAGTCAAAGAGAGCTAGCCTTTCTTTCAAATCTTTCTTCAGACATCTAGTTATTGTTCATCATTGATCATTAGCTTAAAAGAGAATTCTCTAAATTACGAGTTGTCTGCTAAATCCTCTTTTATAACTACTGTTAAATACTGAAGAATTCATGTAAATCATTTTAAGTACGAGTAATTAATTGTTGGAAGAATGGGGCGGGAGTTGACTGTGGGTTTTAAGATTATTAGATCCGTCTGCCAGTTTAATACACAGGCTCAACAATGAATAGTGCAAGCAGCGTTATGGCTGACATTCTAGACACAATGGATACGCTAAGGGTGCTTTGAACGAACAAAATAATTCACTGGTTACTAAGAGGCTCACTACGGGGGATAATAATTGAATACATCATCACTTATAGCGAACAGGCTTAGGCATTTGGCGAGTCTTCCAACCAACGAACACATGAAAATAGATGCCCAGAGTCGCAGCTTGAGAGGGGTCTAAAGAAGGAGAAGTAGATATCTTTGCGGAAGCACAAAAGATTGCGTGTGTAGATAAATAGAAATTTGATTTCTATGGTGATAAGGTTATGTTGGGCAGATGAGAGAACTAAAGCGTATAACCAGGTTCCGGTTATTTTGAAAATTTCTCAGATATTCAGATAGTTGGGCGCCAGGCTTTTCAGCCAGTGATTTAAATAAAACAAAATTAAATAATAAAAATTATTAAAAATCAGAAGAAATAAAGAGAGAGATAATGAAACTACGTACCAGTAAAGACAAGCTTTTCTTCATTCAGGCAGTCTAACAGGCAATGAAAACTGTACAAGTTCGAAATACATATATTTTCTAATCCAAAAGATAATAAAAATAATAAGGAAGGTATACCTTTACAAAAGAAAATATTATATGATAAAACATACATACAGATATACGAGTATATATATAAAGAGAGAAATACGAAACTCGGAAAGTTATTAAATGTCCGAAAAGGCCTTGTATAACGGAAAACGGAAAACTTTCAGTCTCACAATTTTCGCCGGCAAACAGTTTTAGAGAGCTTTTCCGATAGTTGTGGCCAGTCGAGCTTATCATACTCCACTGCTGGAGTGGGAGGCGGTCAGACTCTCACTCGCCTTTCGCCCCACTCCTTAATTTTCGGGCCCTGCAGCGCCTTATGCGCGTACTTGGTTAAAGCGGTTAAAGTTAGTACTGTATGAATTCTATTGTAGAACAGAAAAAGATTCCTCCTCCCTTGGATGCTGGGAAAAGAGTGCCAGAACAAATGATGATGCAGCATAATTGAAAAGTTCCCTTATAATAGGTAATCGGTGTTAAGTGAAACTTTCGAAATTCTGGAAGCATGTAATAATTAATAACAGTATATGCATGTGGCGGTGGGAGAACATAGTTTTGGTCAACGGCGCCAACAAAAACAGCGAACGGGCGGAAGTGGATAGTCAGCAATAGTGGAAGCAACACTTCTAGGGGAGGGAACCCTGAATATAAACACCCTGGTTCTCCAGGTTGGGGGTTGTACGTCAGGCCAGCTTCCTATCTACGCAAAAAAACATACTCTGCTAAAAGGTCAAATAATGCAAAGAAAACCGGATTTGTATATGGTAGACGACAACGGCATCGGAAACGGCTATTGAGATTTGGAACATGGAATGTCCACTATAACAAAAGAGAGGAAGTGGAGAGGGATTAGAGAGAAGGAATTTGGACGAATTTGCTGGTTCTGACCGAGACGAAAAAAAAGGAAAAGGACAGGAGGCATAGGAAAAGTATGTCCATATATGGTCAGGTGTGGATAAAAGTGAACAAGCCTGCGCCGGAGTTTTCATTGTTGAGAAAATCGTAAAAAAGTAAAAAAAATATTTTGTAAAGTGGTAATTCCTGGTTGAGGGATTTTGACAAATAACTTACTGTGAGATCCCATGGTGATATCTAAACGAAATATCAAGTTCGAACTTTCTGCGATTTTTCGTTTTCGAGCTATGCTGATCACATACAGCACAGACGACCATTTTCTAAAAAACCACTTTTTTGGACTCAGGAGACCACAAAACGGATATTTCCTCTTATAAAATAAGAAATAGTAAAAATAGGCAATTCTTTACTTTATATACAAACAGAACTTTATAGCAAATAAGGTTGGACACATATAAAAAAAATAAAATAAACAATAGTACCACTTAATAGTAGCCACATCTTACTTTATGTAGTGGTCTTAGTGAACCATTGAACCCCCACCACTCATCCACCCTAGCGGAGAGAAACAGCCCCTCTCGCACAGAGAGGAGAGGTTCGGCGAGTATATATATATATACGAGAGAGACCGTCAGAGAGTAATTCTGTTCAATTAATGTAAGAGTGTTGTGAGGAGATGTTGGTTGTTGATGATGAAAGATAAACACCTTAAGATTTGGTTTAAGATATATAATTGATATATATATGTATATGACTGTATACCAAAGACTTTACACTTTAGAGCTTAGAACCTAACTGAACTGACAGACTGACGTGGCTAAACGATATGTACGGAGTGTGAATTAACAGAATGACTCTCTGACTGTCTCTCTCGTATTTATATACACTCGCCGAGCCTCTCCTCTCTGTGCGAGAGGGGCTGTTTCTCTCCGCTAGAGTGGATGAGTGGTGGGGGTTGAGATGTTCACTAAGACCACTACATTTATTTTGTAAATTTCAAGTTTTAAAGAGAACAGGTTGATCTATTTTTGATACAGGTGTTGTTAGGCTTTTTCTGTAGAACTAGGCTGTTTTTACTGGACCATTTACTGTTCAGATTAAAGGAACATCATGGCATTATTACCTCTTAGATAGATACGTGTGGAAATAATAATTCTAATTGCGTTAGCTTATCTTTAAGTTAGCTACAGAGAAATAAGAAAGACTTAGATTATTAAACTAAAACAACGGCAGCAACAGCATCAACACACTAAACAACAGCCCATCAACAATATGATTAATAAAATATTGCATTTTTACAAAATCTCTGTACAGAATTTTTGTTTGTCTGATCATAGAACAATTTGACAAGCTTTAAAATCTATGCAATCAAATTTGATAGTAATGATTGTAATAGGCCAAACATTTTTTTTGTTATATTTGTTCAAGTGTGTGGAAATATTTGACAAACTTTCAATAAATTTTTCTTACGACATCGTTAAGATCATTCTTAAGTTTTGAATATAATGCTTTGAATAAAATGGAACAACTAGTTGATAAAAACAATTCTTCTTCCTTTTATTTGTTTCAGTTTATTGAAAAAATAAGCTGGGGTTAGTGTTTTGTGAAAGAAATGAAAAAAGGAATTGAATTCCGTTGGATTTGAAGAGAAAAAGATTAGGATTAGAGTGATAGAACGGTTGAATGCGGTGTACGTGAGAGTAAACCTGTACAGTGAACCTCTGTACTATTCTGGGCAAATCAACGAATGGTTTGAGGGATTTTCTTTTCCATCGCTATTTTTTGTTTCGGGGTGGGTGGGACTGAGAACAATTAGGGGGGTTGTAAAGATTTACCATTTAGACAGAGACACCTTATTTCTGTGAAGATGTCATATAACTTGGGTTAGACAAAGATTTTTGAGTCTTTTATTAATACTTCCTTTCTCTATCTGTTTTTAATATTTTTATTTCTTGCTGAATTGTTGCTTTCTTTTTTATTTCAGCCAGTTTATCTTTTCTTTTTGAAATGTCGATTTAACAATAAAAAAAAAACTTGATTTTTATTCGCCAGGACTACCTTTATAACTCAGGTGAAACGTATGTCAATTGAAATGTTTTTGGTGTTGTTGCGTGTTTGTGTGCTGGTAGCTTGTGTACCACGAGCGGTTATGCAAGAAATATAAAAATATATTTAATTTGAAAAAAAATCAAAATTATGAAAAAATGTGCCATTTGCTTGCAAAAGGACATTTCACAGGTAGAAGACCACTATTGTCTTTTAGAGTTCATGAAATTGATAGCATTGTGTACTCACAGGGGAAGATTTGAAATAACAATTAGAAGATATTCCTTCAATATAGTTTGTTGTAGACACCGAAGCAGAAAACATCAGGACTGTGCCAGTTATAAGTTAAAACATAAGAGTTTATTCCAACTAAATTCAGTAAATTAATAAACACATTGCTGTGTGTAATGGTACCGCAAAGATGTGCTTTCCGGAGAGAAGAGAGGCCCTCTCTGATTAACAGAGACTACTCTCTGACTTAGGCAGGCTAGAGTGGGAGAACCTGTGTATATAAGCTAGTGGGAATCTATCTAAAGGATATATCAGATACAACCATACAACTGTACATCGCATCGTGTCATATCTTCACTCCACACCATTCATTCTATCATTTTCATTATAAAGTCCAGTGCAATTAGTGTAAACTTAGCTACATTATATTAGTGTCTTCATATCAAACCTAATTTCTCTCCTCAACAACTCCATTATACTGTGTTATAGAATAGCATTTAAATATCTTTAAAGATTATATTTAATTTAATCTACCAGTGTTTTCTTAATTATTCTTATTACTTCTCTCTTAAACATATATACTTACAAGCCCTTTTACAAAACCGCTCGTGCTACACAAGCTACCAGCACACAAACACACAACAACACCAAAAACATTTTCCATTGTGCCATTTGCTTGCAAAAGGACATTTCACAGGTAGAAGACCACTATTGTCTTTTAGAGTTCATGAAATTGATAGCATTGTGTACTCACAGGGGAAGATTTGAAATAACAATTAGAAGACATTCCTTCAATATAGTTTGTTGTAGACACCAAAGCAGAAAACATCAGGACTGTGCCAGTTATAAGTTAAAACATAAGAGTTTATTCCAACTAAATTCAGTAAATTAATAAACATATTGCTGTGTGTAATGGTACCGCAAAGATGTGCTTTGCGGAGAGAAGAGAGGCCCTCTCTGATTAACAGAGACTACTCTCTGTCTTAGGCAGGCTAGAGTGGGAGAATCTGTGTATATAAGCCAGTGGGAATCTATCTAAGGATCTATCAGATACAACCATACATCGCATCGTGTCATATCTTTACTCACACCATTCATTCTATCATTTTCATTATAAAGTCCAGTGCAGTTAGTGTAAACTTAGCTACATTATATTAGTGTCTTCATATCAAACCTAATTTCTCTCCTCAACAACTCCATTATACTGTGCTATAGAATAACATTTAAATATCTTTAAAGATTATATTTAATTTAATCTACCAATGTTTTCTTAATTATTCTTATTACTTCTCTCTTAAACATACATACTTACAAACCCTTTTACAAAACCGCTCGTGCTACACAAGCTACCAGCACACAAACACACAACAACACCAAAAACATTTCATTAAATCTTCCCCTGTTGGAGGAAGGGGTACACAATGCTATCAAGTTCATGGACTAGTGATCTTCTACCTGAAATGTCCTTTTGCAAGGTAATGGCACATATTTTCATAATTTTGATTTTTTCCAAATTAAATATATTTTTATATTTCTTGCATCCATCACACAATCTTCAAAATTTTATTTCAGTATTTTTTTTTTGTATTTTTCAATGCTTTTTAAACTTGGATGCCTTGAGGCAGAAGAAGAGCCTAAACCAACTTTAAAATATTTTTAATGAATGGTCTGTATGTACATGGATGGATCTGTGCGTGTGTGTGTGTGTGTGTGTGTGTGAACAAAATATTTCAGAACAGAAAGTTCAAATAGGTTTTTTTATTAAATACTACTCTCAAATGTAAATGAAAGGTTACGATCAAAATGCACATAAATGAAGTGCAATTTTACCTTTAAAGGATTTTTTGAGTTTTTCAGGAATTTTCTCAATTTAAGAAATCAACACCAATTTTCTTTAAACTATACAAACACATACAAACTATACCCATTTAGGTCTATCAATTTTATTTAATACCTTTTTCCTGAAAATTTATTATTGACTGTTTTGGAGAGATGTTACGCTAAGCTTTCCTCTAAAGTTTGCCTTTGGGTTTTAAGCTTATTAAGGTGCATTAAAATATCAAGTTTAAAGAAAATCGTTGACTGCAAGTGCGTTTTTTTTCCAAAATCGGCTGTAACGATTTTCTTAAAAACTTGTTATCTAAATGCATTTATATAAAAGCCCCTGAAGAAATAATGTAATAGAAGAAGCAAATCGGAAAAATTGAAATAATTTTGGAAATATATTTTTTTATATGAAGAAAATTATTATTTGAAAGAAAAATGAAAGTTGGCTGGTAAAAAGGTGAAAATCCAGGTACAAGACTACCGTTAGAAGAGAGGTCGGGGAACTTAGTCAGCATTGTCTTTTACCCCTTCTAAAAAGGGTAGGTTTTACCAAGAAAAGCACTTTTTTAACGAGTCTATCCTTCGCCGATGATACGGCAATCCTCTCCCAAAATATGGACCCTGTAATTGCTATCCGATCCCTTCAATCCCATCTTGAAATCCTCGAACCCTGGTTCCGCAAATGGAAAATAAAGATCAACGAGAGCAAATTCAGATATATCGCAAATTCACTCTAAATCGCAAAATACTCCCTCCAATATACCTGAACCGTATTCCTATTCCTTCGGCTGACAAACGGCGATATCTCGGCCTGCACCTTGATAAACGCCTTACCTGGAACCCACATACTCGTTCGCTTAAGCGGCAAGAACTTAACTTCCGATACCGAATGATCAAGAGACTTCTTGACAGACGATCAAAACTAACTCTCTCGAACAAAAAAACACTCTAAATAGCTCTGCTCGCCCCTATCTGGACATACGGACTCGAACTATATGGATCAGCAAAGCGCTCCAATGCTTCCAATCAAAAGTCCTCCGCACAATATTCGATGCTCCTTTTTACATCAGCAACCACACTATCCACAGTAACCTAAAACTCCCATTTGTCCTAGATCTCGCCAAATCCCGATATATTAAATTCCATTCCAAACTTTCCCATCACTACAACCCCCTTTGATCCGCAACCTGTCACACATAACATACTTCCTGCTAATCCTTCCCGAAGACTAAAGCGCCAATGGCCTCGCGATCACTTGATCGCTTGATAAAAAAAAAGGGCATCCTTCGAATTCGCTTCATCGGTGTCCTATATAACCGACTTATGATGGTCATTGTTGGATGACCCCTTCATTCAATTCTGTCACGTCAGTTATTAATTATTGTTTTTTTTTCTTTCTTTCTTTTTCAGTTTTGTTTTTTATTTATTTTATGTTTTATTTTATTATTTGTTATATTATCATTGTCATCTCATTTGCTTGTCGTGTATGATTCGCAGTTGCAAATAAAATAATTAAAGTAAAAAAAAAAAAAAAAAAAGAGTCTAAATTCTGTATTCAACCTGTAACATTAGTCTCAGGAATAGCTCTTTTAACTTCAGTGCCAGTTCAGTGTTCTTTCAATTTACAATCAACTTGTAATTGTTACTCAATTATTAAATAATCAAATATAGTCAAATTTTTATAGTAAGCAGTGGCGACTCCTATTTATTTCTTAAACTTCTCAGTCTCTTAAAACGTATACATACACACAAGTCCCTTTACAAAATCGCTCGTGCTACAACGCTACACACAAACAATTACATCTCACCAATAACATTTCATTATCAGTTGTATTTGAAACAATTCCATGGAAAATGGATTTTATCAAAGTTCGGGGAGATATATGATATTTAACTTTAAACTGTTGAAAATTCAAGTTATATTGGGTGATTAATAATAGTGCAGCATATGATCCGTTTACATTGCAATCTCGATCAAATAGCTCCTATGTGATTAGAAACCGACAATTAAATTGCATGATTCTCCACCAACTATAAAATTGTGTTAAAAAGGCATCTCTAAACGTTCAGTAAAGATTCCAAATTGACAAAAAAAAATTTCAAATTATAATTGTAATCCCCCATCTATGGGGGGGACTATGGACTCCATGAATTCGAAACAAAAAAAATTTTTATTACTATGTTCACAAATTGGATAACTAACCAAATTTCAAGTTAATTGTTTAATTATCAAAAAATTTCTATAATAAAATATATATATTTGATATTGGTGGTTTTTAATTACATTAATAAATTTTAATTATAACAATTATTAAATCATTCAAGAGTTGACGAAATTCTCGTGGGACAAGTAGGTTACAAAATAAATGAAATCTAATTGTATCAAACCAATTCAAGTAGGATGGAATTCCATTCATGTGTGGTGGTTATGTTAATTGAAATTTGGATTAAGTAAATAAGGTATTCTGTAGAAAGATAATAGTGTACAAATATACATACATTATGTGTAAATTACTAGAATAAAGTGCAATCAACATTTATCTTTGTCAGTGATATTGAAAATTTTAATAATAGAACTCAATTGAAAACACTCTCTTGCATTTAATTAAATTTATATTTAACTTTAAAAAAAAAAAACTCCAATTGCAATTAATGATCTTTGTTATTTTTCTAGGTTTACTTTCTCTTACTTCTCCTGATAAGAGGAAGTGTTAACGATCGTGGCAAATTTTCGCTATGGAGTTTTTATCAGAACTTAGTATACTTATTGCCCTCACGCGATGGTCTAGTGGCTAGCGCACTCGCCTTTCGGGCGAGAATCCAGGCTTCGATTCCCGTGAGGGCAAAGTGACCCAGCATCGTGATAAAAAGCTACAGTAGTAGCGCCCTAGGTAGCGAAGGCCGGAACTACACGGCGTGGGAACTGCAGCGTGCTTACCATACGCCCTCTTATACAAATCGTCGTCTGGCAAGCCTTGGCCCTTCATGGGCTGTTGCGCCATAGGCTAAAAATGTATACTTATGCGTTTATGCTTTTATTCAGGAATCAATCATTTTGTTAATGGGAAGTAAGTGCTACCGAAAAACTGAGTTGAAAGTGTAATGTAAAGAATATTATACTTTTTAGAGAAATTTAAACAGAACTGATGGTATTTAAAAAAGAATTTTACGGTATGTTAAATTTATAAAATATAAAATATTATGTTGTAAAACAGATGTTGAGGTTCGGTCATAACGACATTGAATACAGCGGTCATAAGGGGCGGGTGTTGGTGTATTGGTTATGAGCATGGACTTGTAAGTGGGAGGACCCCAGTTCGAGTCCAGCGTATAACTAAATTTTATATTTGTTTAAAAAATGTTAATAGTAAAATAGGTGCTTCCGCCCCCGTCCACGACACCTAATTTGGTAGTTGGACGTTAAGCCCGCCTGAAAAAATAGGCATTACTTTTACAGCGGTCATAACGAACACCAAAACATAAAATATTATCGATAATTAATTTAAAAGGTACTTTCTTTAATAAATAAATAAATACATACACATAAAGGAAGTATATATATAATATATCAGCAATCACAAACTGTAAAAACGAAAAAAATAAATAAATAAATGAGTCACAAGCTTTACATTACACAGTGAAAATCTCGAACAAATATTCCTAACTTAAAATAAAAATCTGATGTGAAACATTCACACAACTTTCTCTTACTCCAGTTTTCAAAATTGTAATTGACAAATTTTATAGTTTGTGTACCAAATACGAAATTTAATAAAATTCGTCGAAAACTGAAAAAACTGTTCAGTAAAAGCGCATTTCCGGTTTACTAATTTTCTTGAAACTCGGAATTTGGGCCATCTATTTATTTCTAATTAATTTTGTTTGGATGGTAGAATCATATAATCAACTATGATAGCACTTCTCTAGAAAAACATACCCCACACCTCCCCTAAAACCCCATTAAATAGCTTAACCAAGAGAAATGTTTCAAATAAAAATTGTAGCTCTTTATTTGTAGTTCACATTACTAGTTTAAAGAAAATCGTTAGAGCCGTTTTCGAGAAAATACTATAAAATTGAAAAATACATTTCAATAAAAACGCACTTCCGTTCATCCAATATTTTCCAAACTCAAAATTTCAACAACACATATTATTCTTATAAATGTTACTAGATGACAGAATTGTATAATCAACTATGATAACACTTTAGAGGAAAATCTAATCCCAGGCCCACCACCAAAAGGGCCTTTAAATGAATTTTCTCGAAGAAATACTTCTAAATAAAAGTTGTAGATCTTGTTATGTGTAGTTGATATAGAAAGTTTGAAGAAAATCGTCGGAGCTATTTTTGAGAAAATGGCGAAAAAGTGAAAAAAAAAAAATCATTTAGTGGTACTTCCGGCTGAGGAATTTTGACCGCTGACTCACTATCGGATTCCATGGTGATACCTAAACGGAAAATCAACTTTGAACTTTCTACGATTTTTCGTTTTTGAGCTATACTGTTCACATACATACACAAACACACAGACCATTTTCTAAAAACCACTTTTTTGGACTCAAAGGACATATTTCCGGTGAGAACTCGATATCAAAAATTTGACACGATTACAATACTTCCTCTTATTAGGAGTTAGAGGAGAAAGTAATAATACATAGATAACTTTTAAAACAGTTTAGTAAGAAGTGAAGATAAGAAGAAATATTTACGAATAAGATGTAAAGCTCAACGTACTTAATATGAATAATTTGTTTAAGTATATTTAGTTTAAATCCATGTAGAAGTCCTACTATTTCTATTGTTTATGTTTTAATTCTACAAAAGTAGAATTTAAGTAGTAAGTAGATCTTGATTGATAAGATTCTTACTAAGTATATTATTAAATTAATGTTCAATATTTTATGGGTTTTCATTGTATTATTTAAACTATTAATATTAGAATACAAGTGCTTTGTAATATTCATTAGTAATCCAATATTATAGTGAATTATTAAGGTTTGTATAGTTACAATCCCAGTTCCCATTAGTAGCAGGTTTAACAATTAAATTGAAAATCTGATTACTGAACACTACTTTCTTTTAATATAACAATTTTAATTAAATAATTTTCTTGAAAACTTGGACATTTTACTAAGAAGTAAAGAAGAGGATTCAAGGGAGGCTATACTTTAAACACCTTGATGTTGGGGGGGGGCAGGTGAATGATGTCACTGCAGATTGCATGGCAGCTCTATCAAGGAAGCATTCATTATAAAACGGGTTGTTCAATTTGGAGATAAATCAAACATCCTTAAAACCCCTAAAATACAGCTACAATAGACTTTTTAGAAATTATTACAAATAAAAAAAAATTATAGGTTTATAATCTGGGTAGTTAGCAATTTTTAGTTTAAAGGAAATCGTTAAAATTTGCTTTCGGCTAAGAAAACAAACTCAGGAACCAATTCAGTAAAATGGCTCATTAGGCTAACCGATTTTCCAAATATTTGGAAAATTCCATCACTGCATTTAATGTACCTAGAAAACCATTGATTATATTCAATTGGCACTTTAAAGGAAGGGCTAAAGTTTTCACCTTTCCAAGAACCCTCAAAATATCAATAGTCCTGAGGGAATGATGCAGTGATAGACATATATGAGTAAGTGTGTGTGTGTAAGTATGTGATGATTGATAATGGGTCTTTCAACTGCCCAGTAAGGGGCCCAGGTGATTTTTATTTACCCATAGGAGGAAGAGATTGTTGGATTAACACCCCCTAGATTATTTGGAATTTCGGTTCAGATCTTGGAATCGGTGAAGTTTCTTGGAGTAGTTCTAGGCAGCACATTAAATATGGTCGGATACAGCATGTTAAGATAAAGCATCAAAAACTTAATTATTTCCTTTTTTGGCAATGTAGACGAATTGTAGATAAGAATTGGGGAATTACTTTCAAGATGATGTTTTAGATGTATGTAATGGCGTCGTGTTGAGATGAGATCCGTGAGATTGACTGTTTGAGGATTTCCAACGCTTGGCTTGTCTGGCGGTCACCGGTGCAATGCGGACCATGCCAACAGCTTTCCCTTTAAAGTTATGGTCCGATTTGTTCAGATGGGGTGAATCTTAGATGTGTGTAATAGGATTCGAAAAGAGGGATCTAAAGCAGAGAGAGAGAGACACATAAAAATTGAGAGTCTCACTCGCTACTTAGGCCCAGACTAGAGTGGGAGACTCTGTTTATATACAGCAGCGCTAGCCCTGCAGGGGACAGTGTTTCCACAGTTCATACAGCAATAACAACGCTTCAGCAACTAACTATTACCCTTCTCTCTTTACCCTCTAAATCCCTCACTACCATTTTCTATATTCGTGTAAAATCCGGGTAGTTTTGTGTTACTTTCTGATTATACAGTGTTCAGCATTATTTCCAGTTTATTTATCTCTCATACCCAATTCTCTCCTACTCATACCCATTATAACCTCCAATATCAAAGGTCAAATATCAAAGGACTGGTGGTCAGGACTGATGGTGGAATTATAATGGGGAATTCTTTTGATTCTCACAAAGTTGTAATCTCCCCACAGTTCAGAGAATCCAACAGGTAACAACCTAGCGCAAAATTTGTGAGTCTTTCGAAGGAAAAGAGCATTGGATTAGAAAAGAATAGGGAAGAAGCCAAGTGGAATGTGTTTTTTTTTTGTCGCCTCTTTTTCACTGCCCCAGCACCTCAAAAAAAGGTTAAGGGATCCTGGACGGGAGCAGGCCTATTCTAAACACCAAACCTACAAGGTTACAGCGATATCTTAAGCGTGAGTGATTTTGCTCACGCGATATCTAAGAAATAGCTAATAATTTTATTTGAACGTGGATTATTAAATAACAGGACTTTATTGTACATTCTCTGAATTCTTCACTACGTCAGCAGTGATTCTGAGAGACATTGTCGCTTGCTGTTCATCATTCTGAGGATGATATCCTGAAATGTTGTACAATGCTTCGAAGATACCCTGTTGGTCATTTGCAACTTAATCTCATAAGCATTGTTACCTTCGTTACTTATATACGAGTACAATAGCAGCGTCAGAAAAATCAACCATGAAATGTTGCAGGATACTTTGCAGGCTGGACGAACGTTTCATGCAGTCAAAGAAAACTTTTTAAGAAAAAGAGAGGCGTCAATAATGACAAAGATGACTGTATACAATCCTACTATCATCCCTGTGATCACCTAATGCTGTGAATCATAGACAATCACCTGAAATCACGAAAGTCGCCTTCACTTAATGAGGTGCCTCCTAAGAGTTATGGGGAAAAACGAAGCATTACAAGGTAATAAATCAGGCCACCCATTCCAGTGTGATGGATGCAAGAAATTATATCTACTCGTATTTTAATTAAAGAAAATTATGAGAAAAATGCGAGCTTGTTGCAAAAGGTTAACACAGGTAGAAGAAGTACAGTTACAGGAAGAGTTCATGAACCTTGTTAGCGTTGTCTGCCCCTTCTTCTCACAGGGGAAGATTTGAACAAACAATTAGAAGACATTCCTACAAGACAGTCTGAACAGACTGTCAGAGAGAATAATATATTTATTTTAAGAAACAGTGGTGCTCTCTTGATTATTTCTTAATACTTCTATCTCTATCTCAAACACACTCATAAGCCTTTTACTAAACCGCTCACGCCACAAGCTATAACAACAGCACACCAAATAAGAGAGCACCACTGTTTTTTAAAATAAATATATTATTCTCTAAGCAAATTTAAGTACTTTACAATATCACAACTATTTCTTAATAAATCAGATGTTTATCTAGAATAAAGGCAAATCACTATCACTGGCACTGATTTTAAGAGAGCGATTCCTGAAGCAAGTGTTCTGGCTTTCTCTCTGACAGTCTGTTTAGACTGTCTTGAAGGAATGTAATTGTTTGTTCAAATCTTCTCCTGTGAGAAGAAGGGGTACACTTTTGCTAACAAGGTTCATGAACTCTTCCTGTAGCTGTACTTCTTCTACCTGTGTTACTCTTTTGCCAATAAGCTTGCATTTTTCTCATAATTTTCTTCAATTAAAATAGATATAATTTCTTGCATCCATCATACCAGCTTTAATATTGAAGCTCTGCTAAAGAGGGTGCACAAATTATTACGTGATGTTTTAGAGGCCCTAGATTCCCTAAACAAGACTACGCGAAGCTCTACCCTACCCGACGGCTATCAACCCTCTTCCCTAAGAGAGGTCCAAGAAGGTCGTTGCAGAATTAAAAGCTAGAAGGGGAGACTTTGCATATATACAGTTGCGCTAGCCCTGCAGGGGACAGTCTTCAGGACAGTTTATAGAGTAGCAACAATGCGTCAGCAACCAACTACTCTATAAACTTCCTTTTACTCCTTCTAAATCTCTCGCCACCAATTTCTATTTATGTGTAAAGTCCTGGCAGTTTGTGTTCTTTCTCATTATATAGTATACAGCATTATTTCCAGTTTATTTCTTCTATAAACCCAGTTCTCTCCATCTCACACCCATTATATGTGTTAGACCCGGCTCTGGATATTTGTTCTAGACCCGGTTTGTTGTAGTATGTCTTTATGAGGCAGTTATATGGTCCTAGTAGGGCTTTGGATAGCTAGGGTTTGGTCCACCCGGACGAATAATAATAATAATAATAATGTATGTGATGATAGTATTCAAAGTTTTTTTTAAAAGAAACGTTGAAGCCATTTTAATTGCCAGAAAATTTTGTTACTTTAAGTCAACTCCATGCTATAAGAGATTGACACTTAAAAGCAATAATGTTATTATTATTTTCCTTTAGCGCATCAGCTATTAAGGCTATGAGGCTTTTTTTTTTCTTTTTTTTTTTTGGCGCATCGACTGCTGTGGTCATTAGTGCCTTTCAATATTTTTTCTTCTTCTCAAACTTGTCTCCGCAGTCTGGGATGGCACGTAGTTTCTTTACCTTATGGCGTCCAATTCACTACCTTGCTAGCAAGGTATAATGGAGCCTCCGGTGTAGAACAAGGTTCCACACATCCCCTCTTGGCCACCGATCCAGTCGACGAGGGGTAGTGTGAATACCTGGTTGTGCCAACCCTTTATTTATCAAATTATTTCGGGCACTTACGCGTATTATTATTATTATCCTATCTCGGGTGGGCCATATCCCGGCACTGCAGCCAACAGAGGCTTATTGTGCCATCCCCGATGGTTCCTAGTAGACAAACCCTTCCTCCTTAAGGAGTTTCAGGGCCTTCATCACCAGGTCGTTTTGAGCTACTATCTCCTCAGGTCGCAAAGTACCGAAGGTTTCATACCTCAATCTGATTATTGCTACGCAATCGAACAACAGGTGGGAGGCCGTTTCCTCCTCTTCCTGACATAGTCTGCACAAGGGTTCCGCTCGGATGAGTCCTACCTTGTACAGATGTTTCCTGAACCTGCCATGACCCGTAAACAGTCCCGTCACCAGAGAAATCTGGCTCCTACTCAGACCAAGGGTCATTCGGGTTCTTCGTTTACACAGTTCTGGCATCATCCTTTTACTGTGTACAGCACCCGGGCTTCTCCTCCAGAGCTCTTCATGCTTACTGCGACCTTACTCTCTAATCGCTGCACGAATTGCTCCGCCAGTTATTCCCAGGACCGGCTCTGGACCAATGGACGGAGTGTTAGCCCCGTTCCTTGCCAGTTGATCAGCTGTCTCATTACCCTCAACCCCTGCATGTCCAGGCACCCACAACAGCTGCACTTTGTTGTGCCTGGAGAGTCTCGACAATGCCTCTCGACATTCCTTAACCAGGGATGAGGTAGTTCTGTGAGCTTCTAAGGCTTTCAGTGCAGCCTGACTGTCCGAGTAAATGCGTATGACCTTGCCCCTTGGGGCTCTACGCAGGTTCTCCTCGGCACAGACCTTAATAGCAAACACTTCAGCCTGGAATATAGTGGAATACCTGCCCAGCGGCCTCTCAATGGATACCTCTGGGCCCATTCCATACACTCCCGCTCCAGTCCCGCACTCCATCCTAGAGCCATCTGTAAACCACAGAGGCCCTGTCCGATAGAGTTTTTCCCACCCCTTGGACCATTCCGCCCTAGAACCTAGGAACACCCGGAATGGTACCTCGAAGTTGTATGTTGGACACATGCTATCCTGGGCCATATCTGTCACAGGGCCTGGGTTAACCTTTAGCAATATGTCCAAATGTTTGGCTAAGGAGCCGCACTGCCTCCAAAGACCATTTTTGCGCAATCTATGTGCACTGGCCCTCGCCTCCGCTTGCACTAACAAGTGCAGCGGTGCCAAGCCCAGCAGCACCTCCAGCGCAGATGTCACCTCCAGCAGCACCTCCAGCACTTCTAAAGGCGCCCGTAATGAGGAGGCACCCCAGCCTCTGTACTCACTGAGGCATCTCTTGGCTGTCTCCTGTTCTGTCTTAGGCCACCATACCACCGCGCCGTCACTTACGCGTAAATATTCCTTCTAGAATTAAATTGTATTGAATTTTGTATCTGGACTCTTGTTTACAATATACTACTCTTTTTATATTATCAGAGATGGGCTCAACTCGTTCATTTTAAAATATATTTTCATGCCTGAAGGCTATTTGCATTTAAGAGGAAGTACTTTTATAAATATTCATCCCCTGAAAATTGTTTTGCCTAAATTCTAAAAATATGTACACTATTTACACTCACTCATACCATCGTTCATTCCGATAAAATTATCACACTCGCTAATAAATACAAGCATACCAATAAATACAATCACACTAATAAATACATTCATACCATTAAATACATTCAAACTTTGCATCCACACGCAGGGAGAGTACTCGATATTCCTCTCCCTTTTTATAAAAAAACTGACCTAAACCTAGTCCTAAACACAAGCATACCAATAAATACAATCACACTAATAAATACATTCATACCATTAAATACATTCAAACTCTGCATCCACACGCAGGGAAGGTACTCGATATTCCTCTCCCTTTTTATAAAAAACTAACCTAAACCTAGTCCTAAACACAAGCATACCAATAAATACAATCACACTAATAAATACATTCATACCATTAAATACATTCAAACTCTGCATCCACACGCAGGGAGACTATGAGGCCAATATTATATTATAATTTTCCTTATTGTTTTTCCCTTAGCATTTTAGCTGGCCTTTAAATTGACGTACGGATTCGAAAACCAAGCACGCCATTCATTAATAATTAAAAATCTAAAAATTTCCAAACTTTTCTTGTTCCATTAAGAACTACCGATTTCTGTATAATTGCATACAATTTTTTTGATAGCCCAATAGCCTCCAGTCAGTCCAACAGATCGGTGGGAACAATCTCAGTAGTAGACATAGTTAGTGAAGCGTCATATGTCGGCATACGTTTTTTGTTTTTTTTTTGAAGCGGGGGGAGCCAATGCACTGCGACCTTTTTCCGGTTTACTGTGCTATGCCCCCTGGGTGCCGCAGGCTTGCCCACAGCACCCGAACAGATGTCCCAGCTTAACATCCGTTCTACAAAACTTCTATCAGTCTGAGATCCCTAAGGAATCCCAGTAACCTGACAGGCTCTAGAGAGAGTATATCCCCCTCCTCCACCTGGTAGCTACCCAGGTTTGATCTCCTCGTCTCCTAAGTTCTTCCAACAGAAAATGGTAGCTAACCCCACAAAAAGGTTCCGGCCCTAGAAGCGGGGTCGTAGCGCCTATCTTGTTCAGGGCGTCGGCCATTTCATTCCCTTCAATGCCAACATGCCCCGGCACCCACCAAAGCACAACTTTGTTCCTCCTGCCTATGTTATTAAGTTTATATTAGAGATCCAGACCATTTTAGAGTTGATAACTGATGCACTCAATGCTCTAATGGCTGCTTGACTATCGAGAGGATAACAATCTCCTGGTTCCTATATCCCCTATCGAGGTTAAATTGTACACATCTTCCAATAGTGTATATCTCCACCTGGAAGATGCTGGGAAATTTACTCATGGGTTCGGAGTGCTTGATCCTTGGATCAACCACCCCCGCCCCAGTCCCCTCGAGGGTCTTAGACCCATCAATATACCATTTAATGGCATGTTCCTTAATGCCCAACAGAGACGATCTTTCGCTCCACCCACTTTTGGTGCCCAGCTTCAACGAAAAATTTTTAGTGAAGCTGTATTTCTTAATCATACGTTAGTGAACGACATACGTTAGCGTCTCCACTCGCTCCAATTTCCAAATGCGCTTCACCTCCTCTTCGAGATCGGCATACTTTTGGAACTTTTCACTTCTCGAATTCTGAATGCGGTAGATATTTGGAATTGCAATATCAATGAAAAATGCGGTGTTTTTTTTTATTGTGTAACACAATATCTGGTCTGTTGCACTGTATCGTCCTATCAGTTAGTACCATCCTGTCATAATACAGTCTATACTCTTCAGTCTCTAGTACAGGGATACGTTGTGCATTAAAACCGCACCTTACTGCAAGCACTTGGTGCTCTATCTGCGCTACCTGGTTATGTCTATATAGATAATCATTTTGCGCTAGTTCTCCCCACTCAGGATATGTTGGATTGTCTCTGACTTCAAGCGGCAGCTATCATCTTCGGACCCGTCCTTAATGATGTGCTTCAAGTAATTTCGAGTTTTAATTACATGATCCTGAATGGCAAGTATGAATCCCTCTGTTTCAGGGTCAACTCTTCTCGAATAAGCCATTCGTTTGACGCATTCTTTTCAAAATTTTGTAGACTTAATTCTTGGGGGTGTCTCCCGTTCAGAGGCATGCCTTTCCATTCATCAATACTTTGTAGCATGGTTAGTTGAAACTCATTCCTTTGAGGGGATTGCTCCATGCCCCTATAGGAATATGTTAATAATAATAATATAGATCCAAATTGAAAGAATAAAAGAGGCTCAAACTTCGTTCGTCTATTAGTTAGAACACCTCAGTTATCACGATACTCAGAAATGAATTGTACCCATTCACAATATATACAATGTTAAACGGTTAGTGTAGTCACTTTGGTAACAACACCACTAACGCTACTACCAATTGTTCCACACTGTTTTTACGCTTCTACGCTCGGCTAAATGTCACATACGTAGTGACAATACATTGTACTTTTTCAACATTATCAATAATTTAACTGCAAAAATGTGATCGATCACCGCTGAAGCGCTATTAAATAAATTATACTCTTATTTACAATGTATTATTCAAAGATTTTTAAAAGTAGCGATATAATTAAGAATATTTTCTTCAGACCATTTTTACTTTCTCTTACTCCTAAGTAAGAGGAAGTATTGTAATCGTGTCAAATTTTCGATATCGAGTTTTCACCGGAAATATCCGTTTTGAGGTCCCCTAAGTCCAAAAAAGTGGTTTTTAGCAAATGGTCTGTGTGTGTGTGTGTGTGTGTGTGTATGTATGTGGACAGCATAGCTCAAAAACGAAAAACCGTAGAAAACTGAAACTTAATATTCCGTTTAGGTATCACCATGCGACCTGACTGTGGGTTATCTATCAAAATTCCTCAACCGGAAGTACCACTTTACAAGTTGACTTTTTTACTTTTTTGCGTTTTTCCCAAAAATGGCTCCAAGGATTTTCTTTAAACTTGATACATCAACTACATATAGAAGGAGCTACAACTTTTATTTGAAACATTTCTCTGGGAAAATTGATTTAAGGGCCCTTCTGGGGGAGGGGTGGGGTTAGGTTACCCTCTAAAGTGCTATTTCAGGTTATTACACAATTCGGTCATTTAAATAATGTTAATTAGAATTAAATATGTTGTTGAAATTCCGAGTTTGAGAAAAATCGGAAAACCGGAAGTACTTTTGTTTTAACACTTTTACTAAATATGATTTTTTCACTTTTTCGCAATTTTCTCAAAAATGGCCCCGAAGATTTTCTTGAAACTACAAATATAAACTAAACATTCAAAGATCTACAACTTTTATATAAAACATTTCTCTGGGAAAATTCATTTAAGGGCACTTTTAGGAGAAAGGTAGGGTTACAGCTTCCTCTAAAGTGGTATCATACTTGATTATACAAATCTATCATCCAAATGAAATTTATTAGAAATAAATAGATGGCCAAAATTCCGGGTGTGAAGAAAATCAGTAAACCGGAAGTGCGCTTTTACTGAATATTTTTTTCAGTTTTCGACAAATTTCATTAAATTTGGTACACAAACTATCAAGTTTGTCAATTATAATTTTGAGAACTGGAGTAAGAGAAAGTTGTGTAGTGTTTCACACCAGATTTTTTATTTTAGTGTAATGTTTAGCCAAATAGTAAAAAATAGAAAACATTATGTTAATAATAAATAATAATTATAACAAGTTCATTTTGTACCATCTATTTGAAATAGAATATAATATGATTTTTAGTGCTATTTTAGTAAAGAATTTATGTATAAATTTTGATTAATGAACAAACAGATAGGTACACAATTATATGTCATAAATGTTCAAGTGAACATTGGCAATCTGCATTTTTTATAGACTATTATTAATGCAAATGTTCACATAGGAATTGTAAAGTTATGATAATTAGTTTCAAAAAGTAATAACAGCTTCTTGGACCTTGGATCTTCTAGGCTAGTTTCACTGAAAGTTTAGTTTTAAACCAAGAAACAAACATAGTAATTCATCCCCATTCTAGCGGTGATTTTTAATATCTTATTTTATATTAAAATATATAAACAATTTGGGACAGTATTCATATTTGGAAGAAAATTAATAAATTCTTAATTTCTTTTGAATTATTATCTTAAAAAAATATACATTTCAGGTAAAACTTAGAAAGTATTGGAAACTGTAATAGAATAGTTTATGATAATACCAAACTAGATATATAGCAAAACAGATAATAAATGTACAGGAATTATGTAACTATTGAAGAAGAACAAATTAATAGTAAGGTAGAAATAGTGTGTTGTAAAGTGACATGACAGCTGTAGTATATTGTACCAGATGTTATAATGAATTGTAATTTTTTTTTTTTTTTTTTATTCAACCCTTTTATATAGGCGTAACATTTATTATAGCTTTTAATAATAATTGTTGCGCGTATGAATTATATTTAGTTTAAAAAGTAATTTTTTGTTACATACATACCTTTATTTACATCAATACATGATTCATGTTTTTGTATTGTATATGTATATATCTCTTTATCGTGGCAATTATGATGCTTTCGTCTGTCCAATGTATTAATTTGTATGTCAAGGAGGTAAACTATTTTTTTACTTTTTTTATTTTTATAGAAACATTTACAAGAAAATCCCACAGGATTGGGAAGTGGCGACGATAATCCCAATTTTTAAAAATGGGGACAATAGAAACTGTAATAACCACATAGGAATATTTCTCTTGAGTGTACCGAGCAAGCTTTATGCGAAAGTCATTGAAAAGCGAATTAGGAGAAAAGTAGAATAAACCCTTGGAGAAGAGCAGTATGGATTCCGCAACAATCAAAGTAAACAGGACCTTATATTTACAATGAGACAGATCTTTGAAAAAGCAATCGAAAAAGGAAAGGAGCTATCGATCTGCTACATTGACCTTGTCAAAGCGTTTGACAGAGTAAGGAAAAAACATATATATAAAGCTCTAAGAGAAAATGGCGTGGATAGAGGTCACATATTAGCAGTGAAAAGTTTGTACGAGAAAACAAGGAATATTGTACGATTTGCTAATCGCATCTCGCCAGAATTTGAAACCTCGGTAGGAATTCGTCAATGATGTAGTTTAAGCCCACTTTTGTTTATTTTAGTCCTAGACACAGCCATTAAAAAGGCAAAAGGAAAAATGAAAAAAATATCACTTCGGACCCTGTCAATTCTCGCGTTTGCAGACGATCTGGTTGTTCTAGCTGAAAGCGATACAGACCTTCTGAAAAATTTAAAAGTATTACAAGACGAACTGAAGGAAATTAACATGAAAATCAACCCGATTAAAACGAAAGTGATGAAAATGGGAAAGAAGCCTGGAAGAGCAATGAGAGTGATTAGGTTAAAGAAAAATAATTGAAAAAGTGGAATCCTTTAAGTACCTTGGAGTTCATTTACAGGACAACGGCTTCTTCGATAGCGAAATCACTGTGAGAGGGCGAGCAGGATGTTCGAAGCTGTCGGAAGAGGCTTCTTGAACCGTCGAGAAGTGAGTAAGAGTACAAAAATGGCTGTGTACAGATCGACGTTCCTCTCTATTCTAACATACTCTAGTGAGTCGTGGACACTGACTCCCAAGCATCTGTCGAAAATCCAAGCCTCCGAAATGCGTTATCTAAGGAATGTGGAAGGCAAAACTAAGAGAGACAGAGTTCGCAATGTCGTAATTAGGGCAAATCTTGATATCAAGCCAGCCATTGGAAAGATTGAGCAAAACAGGCTGAGATGGCTGGGGCACCTACTGCGCATGGAACCTAGTCGAACTGCCAGACTCATTTAAAACGCCAAAGTGGACGGAAGGAGTGAGAGAGAGAGAGGGAGGCCCAAACTAAAATGGGAGGAAGGAGCTAAAGAAGCCATGAGAAAAAAAGGCATGGATTGGAAATGAAGAAATGAACTCGCCCACGATCGCCAAAAGTGGTTTGCCCTCTACAAACAAGCCCCCAACACTGCCTAGGCGATACAAATGGGGATTATGATAATGATGAGAAACATTTACAACCAAAGTAGTGTACCCAAAGATGATGCTATTAAGTTAAAACAAAATCTCATCATTATGAAGATAAGAGAAGAGGCTGTCTCATTCGTATTTTTATTTTATTGGTTCCTAGAATTCGAATAAAATGTTTTTACAAAATCTTCTGTATGTCTAGGTTTGTGTATGTAAAACAGCATAGCTCAAAAGTGCAAAATCATAGAAAGTTCAAACTTGATATTCCGTTTAGATATCACCATGGAATCTGACAATTTCATGTCAGAATTTCTCAATCCGGAAGTAACACTTTTCTTAGGTGATTTTTAATTATTTTTTTTTTAAATTTTCGAAAATTATTCCGACAATATTCTGTAAACTTACCACATCAACTACACATATAAAAAGGTATATCTTCTATTTGAAAGATTTCTATTTGAAAAATACATTGAAACGTTTTTTTTGGTGGAAGGATGAGGTTAGGTTTTCATCTTAAGTGCTATTTCAGTTTATTATACAATATTATTATCTAAATAATATTAATTAGAATTAAATATGTTTGACAAAAGTTAAAAATGTTCGAATTTGAAGAAAATCAGCTGACCAGAAGTGCGATTATAATGAATGCTTGTTGTCCAGTTATATGCCAAAACACCGATGGATTTCATTAAAGTTGTTATACTAATTATGAATGAAGAGACCTATAATTTTTTTGTTTTTTTTTCTAATTTTTAAATGTAAATAGATAGTGTGCGACAATTTTATGATAGCTAGGATTTTGGGAACGATGGGGTGGATAGGGTTTTCCAAATTAGGCATCTCTCTCCCTTTTTATTGGTCCCGGAGCCTAGCGTTAGTGTTTCATTATCCACATGTCTGTCATGGATGGTTTCACAGCATTCATCGTCGGTAGTCTAAGATGCTCATCAGGAATGGTGGATAAGGCTATTAGTGAGTTGTTGCTGCGTCTTTCACAGACCTCTCTTAGGAATCTGGTTGTATCTCTTACTGTTTGGGCATTATGGTTCAAGAAGGACACCTCTACTTAATGGGGGGGGCTCATGCCAGACCGTTTTTTAGAGATTGTTCAGAAACTTTGGTCGGAACAGGTTGTCTGTGGACGGGGAGATTAGGCTATTTACCTTTATGGTCCGATTTTTTTTTTTTTGAATTGCGGCTGGATCTTCTCTGTGGATTAGACCCAAGTCTGGATTTTTAGTTCTAGACCCGGTTTGTTGTTGTTTCTCTTTGGGGTAGCTATGTGGGCCCCAGTGAGGCTTTGGATAACGTTAGGGTTCGGTCCCTTTCCACAGATGACTAATAATAATAATAATAACGAAGAAGAATTGGAAACGCGCTTAGGAAGTGTGCGAACTGGAAGGCCCCCAGGCCTGACGGAATACATAATTTCTGGTGGAAAAGGTTCAGTGCCGTGCACGGGCGGTTAGCCGAGGTCTTCTCACTGACCATTGCGGACCCATGGGGTCTCCCCGCATTCATGACACTCGGCGTAACCTATTTGAAGCACAAGGGGGGAGACGAACAGACCCGGCACAGTACAGACCGATCACCTGTCACAGCACACTGTATAAGTTACTCACAGCGTGTATAGCGAAACGAGTGCACGAATACGTCGATGGTGAGAATATCATCGCGGACGTTCAAAAGGGCTGTGCACGAGGCTCCTATGGATGCAAAGAGCTGCTTATTATAGACGCAGTAGCCACAGAACAGGCCAAAAGACAAAAGCGTAATTTGTATATGGCATACATAGACTACAGGAAGGCCTATTATTCAATTCCGCACACTTGGCTGACTGATATTTTGAAACTGCACGGCGTGGCTACCAATGTCATAAGATTCCTTTTTAACTTTTTAACTCCACCTCAGGGATGGAGATAGTCGCGTTGATTATTTCAGCCACGGGACTTGTGCCGCGGTCGCTAGGGGAGGGCCTCTGCATGATGGGAATCAGGAGGACCATCATATACGAGATGCAGCAGGCTGTGGTACTCCACACCTGCCGCATTGTAAGGGAAGTGCTAAGGGAAGACGCCAGAGACTAGCACGGACATATTTTTCTTTTTCTTTTGTCTTTATCATCGGACAATTGTCCGGTTCCAGTAAGAACCGTAATA